>PVLD010022740.1:0-28738 GCA_004027595.1 Dinomys branickii | reverse complement strand
TATGTATGTATATAGGAATATATATGAATATACATATGTGCAGGAGGGCTAACATGGTTCTACTATTGTATTATATCACTTAATGCTAAGCAATAATCGATGACAGGATATTAGATTAATAGTGTATATCTGTATGTGTTAGCCTGAACACACACTTCAAAGATATCAATATGTAAAGCAGCAACAAGCGGTGTTTTTTGTTGTTGTTGTTGTTGTTGATGTTGTTGCTGTTGTTGATGTATGCCTGTTTTCTTTCTTGTCTTTGGATTTTTGGTTTTTGTGTTTTTTTTTTCTGTTGTTGAGAGGATTAACTGTCTGACTAAATTTGCTTGTCTGTATATGGGTCCATACATCTACAATTCCAAGATATCAATGGATAAAGCAATAACCACTGTTGAGACCATATCACCTTGTCTATAGATTAGTTGTGCTTGTACTATCTTCTATGATAATTGGTGTCTGTTTGTCAATATGTTTTTGTACTTTTATGTTTCTAAAATAAAAAATAAAAAATAAAAATATAAAAAAAGGAAGGTATGTTAATTTCATGTGTATTGATTCCTCATCAATCCAGTAGCTTTCAAACTTATCAAGCTTCCTCCATATTCAAAAAGTTGACAAATAAGTCAAAAGTGTGATATGTTCTGCCTATTTCATCTATTTTTCATTCATTCATTCATTCATACAATAGATGTTTTGGGTGAATACAAATTAATAAGCAAATGTCTATACAAAGCTCAGAAGCTGATGTCAGACAGAAAGAGTTGTAATCAATAGTGGGATAAAATTATACTTGCTTTCATTCAGGAGAGTATAAACTGCTATTAGAGCACAGTGTCAGAAGGACGAGTAAGGCAACCTTGATATCCTGACAGATGAGAAGTGTAGGAGAAGGCCCATTTATCCTTGTTGCTATTGTGACACAACCGGCCAGCCCAAAGTTATGGAAGACAGCAGCTACCACTTTATTATGCACTTTATTACCCACTTGATTATGATTCTGCCAGTCATGGCCCCAAGCCCCATGGGGCTTGCTTGCTTCTCCACCATCCTGCAAGAAGACCAGAGGTGACAGGGCTGGGATAGCTCGCTGGGGGCTCGCTAATTTGCTCCTCTGGTGGCTGATGCTAAGGGCCAGCTGAATGCGCAGCCCCTCAGCTCGAGCCATCAGCTGGCTCACGCGTACTTGGCCTCTTAGCTGCTTGGGCTTTCTCACAGCCTGGTGGCTACATTCCAAAGCCAGTGTCCCAGGACAAGCTGGCAGAGCTGGATTATCTTTTATTGGCCAAGCCTCAGAAATCACACAGTATCTCCTCCACTGATCATCAAACTCCCCAGGAGGGCGCTTGGACCCACTTCTCAAGTGGGGTAGCGTTAAGGCCACATTATAAGAGGACGTGTGGAGAGGGAGAGATTGATGCAGCAGGTTTTAGAAAACACCATCTTTTGCACTGAAGTGATAAAATTTATTTTAAGCACACGGTGTGCACTCATGTTTTTCCTGGGCCACTCTATTTTCTAATAGACACTACTCATTATTTAAATGACCTAAATCAATGGTCTCTCACAGAGGTGAAGACAGGGCTTCGCTGCTGAGCCGGTCAGCCTTGCACTGTCCACACAGCCTTCAGCCTTGGATGACCCTTCAAGGATCAGTGCCAGAGTGGGAGGCGGATGTCAGAGTCAGCACAGTTGATTCTGTTTCGAGGTCGGGGAAGGGCCAAGACTGTGATCATTCTTATCTTAATATTAAAATTTATCTAAAGCACACACATACATATTCATGTTAAATTCATTTTTTTTCTTATTGGACCTAATTACTGGGAGTATTGAAAAACTCTGGATTCATTAAGTGTGTGTGCTATCACTCTCTAAAAGAACATTGTAATTTATTCTCCTTTTTGTGATGAGGCTCAGGGCTGGTAAAGAACATGTGCTTTGTCCATTCCTTGGATTTTTTATTAAGCTAAAACTTAATAGTTTTTGTCTAGTAAGAGCCTATTAAAACATCTTCAAAATAGCTTTCTAATGGTCAGGATGGAGTGTGTGGTGATGTTTTGACACTTTGCTGGATGAGGTAGCTAGGAGGCAGTGTTGTAATGTACTCTGGCAGCCTGTGGCTTGAGTTCCAAACTTACCTCTTACTGTCCTGGGATTTGGGAGCAAGTGACTCAACTTCTGAGAGTCTTGGTTTCTTGCTCTGTAAAATGGAGACGATGGCACTTCCATGGTATTATTGCGGTGCTAATTAAATAAGGCATTCAAAGCACCAGCTGCCTTGGAGATGAACAACTAAGTACTGGGGATTACTGGAGAAAATCAAGTGCGCACCACTTCTGCCTCTGGAGACCGAGGGCAGGGCCCTGTCTGTATAATTAGTGTTCAGCTATGTGCGTTCCTCCTCAGACTCTGAGAGCTGGGAACAGGCAGAAAGTCAGCTGCAGTCAAAGGCTTTCTTGGTCAGCGAATGTGGGAGGCACAGTCTCAGCTGTGAGGGGAATATTTTTATAGGTCATTTCCACCCCTCTGCCCCCTCTCCACTTCCATTTCAAGAGACTAGCAGGTTCTCCGAGGGTTCCTGATTATTTCCCAGAGATACATTAATTGAAGAAAGTGCCCTCGTGCCCACTTGGCTCAGCCTTTCAGCTCCTGAGCAGCTTCATCTCCCCTTTCTTCTTAATTTCATTTAGAGCCAGGCCTGGGGTGTCACCCTGGGGCCTGTGACAGAATCATCAGGAAAGGCAGAGTTGGAACCTGCCCTGCCTTGTAATTACAGCCTGGTGCTCCACCATGTCCCCGACCTGCCACAGTGAGACATCCACCATCCGTACCAAGAGCTACCAGAAAGGGCAAAACGATTGTCATCTTGCTTGACACTCCCCTTGCTTTCCTTTTTGATGTTTTAAGTCAGAAAGCCACAAAGCTACTGCGAAATCACTGAAAACACCAACCAAAAACTTCCCATTTCAGCTGGCCCTTGTGCCACTGTTGTTTTTTGTGATCTTAATTATGACATCAGCGACATTGCACCTTTCGGAGGAAGTCCCCTTCCTCATTATCTGGGCTTGCGCTGTTCTTGTCTGAGGTGAAATGGATTTCATGACAACTCGGAAAAACCAGAGTTGGCTAAATTGAGCTTTAATTAGGCCTCATCTTGGCCTGTGATTATTTCCTCATTTCTCTCGAGCTCTGCTAACTGGAATGCTGAGTGAGGGTTTGGCATGCTTTCTGTGCAGTTCTCACAAAATTCTCAGCCACATTTCTTGCAAATGTGGTGATTGTTTTGAGCCACAATGGTTTCTGCAGATAGAGCTTTAATCCCCTTTTATAACTCAGAGTTTATTAGGGACAGTCAAGCTACATCTCGCAGCTGGCAGCTGCCAAGAGGAAGACCCAAACAAAACAAAATTTCAGGGTGTTTCCACCGAGTACAGGCCTTCCAGGAGACTTCCCTCTATCCAGCAGGGATAGGGCATTTTCTGCTCCAGATTTTTTTAGGGGCGTCACTTCTGGACAGAGAGATTTCCACATTTATCCAAGTGACAATGTGGAAAGTGGATTTTTTGCAGACCTTGGCTGATCCTCCTGAGGCCTAGAGAGGGGCAGGTGCCCTGGTTAAGATATAGGCTGTAAACTGAGCTCCAAGTTCCAGTTTTAGCATGCCTCTTATCAGTTCATTGGGGTACTGACTTCCTTGTGCTTTGGTTTCTTCATCTGTAAAACAGAGCTCTGTCCTCCCAGTGTGGTTGTGAGAGCTGAGTTAACATATATACAGCATTTGCCATGGTGCTTGCATGGAATGTGGCCTCTAAGTGCTTGTTGTTGCTTGGGCTACTTCCATCCCAGGCTCCTGGAAGACAGAATCTAGCAGTTATGTGCACAAATGCCAGGCAGGGACTGGGGTGCGTCTCAGTTGCAAAGCACTTACCTCCCTTGTGTGAGGCACCAGGTTCAGTCCTGAGCTCAAAGAAAGGAACAAAGAGCAGAGGCGAAAAAAGACAAGAACCAAACAGCAGACACAGGCTGCATCACAGGACAAAACTTGCATTTCTGGGAGAGGACTTGCAAGAACAAACCAGGAGTGAATCCATGATATGTAAGGTCTGATCAAAAAATATGCTGAATGTTTACGCTTTTGGTTTTTTAATGTACTATAATAAAAGACACATTGCCATGAGTCCCCCTGAAAACACTCATGCCCACTTTGAACACCCTTATGCTGCAGTCTTGCCACTTCCTGAAGCAGCTCAGGAAGCCTGCTTTTGTGAATGTCTTTATGAGGTCTGATTACAAACACAGAAAATGTTGCTACCCAGTGTCATCCACTGGAAAGGCAGGCTCATAAGAACTTATGGTGTGTCTTCGTCCGTACTCACCAGATCTGGCATCCTGCAAGCTCTGGCTCCTCCCCAAAGTCAAAGTAACCATAAAAGGTGAGCTTTTTAAATCAGTTCAGGACACCAAGGCATCCATAGCAGCAAAACTGAAGACTTCTGGGACTGCTCCTGAAAGTGGCAGGAACTGGAAAGGGATAACTGTGCTCAAAGCTAGAGGGAATATTTTGAGGAGGACTCATGGCAATGTGTCTTTTACTGCAATATGTTTTTAAAATCTAAACATTATTATGGTTTGTGTCTGAATGTTCCCCAAAAGCTTCATGCAGTCGTGGGGTGGCTTTTAGAGTTTACGATTGATCGGCGATCCAATGCTGGGATTATGGGTATGAAAGCTACATCCACCCTGGGGCGAATAGTTTGCATATGTAAGGGAGAGGAAGAGGCTACTTGCTGCTGCCTCCCCTCCCTTTTTGCTCTTGTTGCTTTTGCTGTCTTCCACCACCATGAACAGTTGCCCTCTGCCGTGTGCCACCCTGCCTTGGAGCCAGCCAAGTATGGACTGAAACCTCCACAAACTGTGAGCTAAATGAACCTTTCCTTCCTTCATTTTGGGCGTTGGGTATTTTGTCTCAGCAACGAGAGAAAAGTAACCAAGACAAACATACTCCATTCTTTTCGGCACCAGGAATCAAACTCAGGACATTGCATTTGCCAGGCAGGTGTTGGTGCCTCTGAGCTGTATCCCTCGCTTTCCATACTTTTTGATCTGACACCTTCTCCATCTGTTACTATTGCCTGCCTGTTATGGTTTGAATTTAAAATGTTGACCAAAGGCCTGATGTGTTCATTTGAAAGGTGACTGAAGTATGAGTGATCTAATTTCACCTGAGGATTAAACTATTGAAAAAGTCATAATTTTGTGGTATTTGGGGAGATAATGGAGATTTAGAGGAGATGGGACCTAGGTAAAGGGCGCAGGTCAAGGGAACATGACCTTGGGGACTGTATCTTGTCCCCAGCCCCTTCCCATCTGGTTTCCTAGGCTCTTCTGCCTTTGCTTCCTGTCCACCATAAGTGAAGTTAAACCACCTTGCTCTGTACCATGCTTTCTGCCATGACATTCCGCCCCATTATGGGCCCAGAAGCAATGGAGCCACCCAATCATGGACTGAAATCTCTGAAACCAAAATAAACTATTCTCTCTTTAAATTGTTATTCTCAAGTGTTTTTGGCACAGTAACGCAAAGCTTACTAGCACACTGCCCAACATTCATTAGCTTTCCTCAATTTTCCTTTAGAGAACTTTCTGATTCATGATCTCATTGGCACAATGGAACCACTGCAGATATTTCAAGTGGGATGAACTGTCTCTTGAGAACTAGTTATACTTCTGATGGAAGATCAGGAGCCACATGTGTGGTGAGTTAGCAGTCATAGGCTACAAAGTGAAGTGACCCAGGGATGTGGTGACATTGCCCAAGTCCAGGGTTAGCTAGTGGAAGACAGAACAGTGGTGAGCATGATAATCAAAAGCTGAAACCATGTAAAAAAGGCGGCAAAGGAGACATAGCCATTACCTGGGAAATTTCTCCTTTTTCTTCTTCTTCTTCTGTTGGCCCTCAGGTAGAATTTCCCTGGGACCTACCAGGCAAAGACATAGAGGAAACAAAGCTATCTGTGATATAGGGCAGAAATCTAAGAGCATGTGGACAAGTGCCCAGTAGGAACACCCTCTCTCCTTGCTATCCAGTCTATAGGATTCCTGCAGGGCTGACCTTGACCTTGGCTCCAGAGGTAAGCCTGTGACCCTGGCCTACCCACTCCATGTATTCCACCTGGCCGGCTACCACAATTGCTTCAGCAATGAGAATGGGACCCAAGTTGGCCCAGTGTAAGTGAACACTGGAATGTTTGTAGCAACTATCAGCATGAGCAGGAGGAGGAAGCCTCTCTGTGTCTGGCCTGTTGGGCTTACAGATTGTAAACCCTGAATTGTTCATGGCTACCTCGCTACCACAGAAAAAAAGAATGGTTTATACTGAAGGCAGCATAAAGGAAAATGGAATTGTGAGAACACTTCCGAACCCTGGGTATAGCCTTGACTGTGGCCAGATCTCCCAGTTACGACATCTCTCCCCCCTTTTTGGTGAGTCAGTTTCTGTCACTTGTAACCATACTACAGCCTTGAGACAGAATTGAGCATCAATTAGGTACAACAAAAATCATGAACTGTGAATGAGAGGTACAAGCCAGGGTTGGACCTGTTGGGATGAGCCAGAAGTTCAATATCAGAAGGGAGGTCCCACCCTAGGACTGGCCTCACAACAAGTGTATCCCCAGCCCCTGTTTATCCAAAACAAATTCTGTGCACATGTGAGATCTAACCATGATGAACTTCTGACAACTTCTGCAATCTCATTTTGATCTCTCCCTTATTTCCTGCAACACTTGCTATTCTATCAACACTGAAAATTCTCATCCTTAATAATTTTCCTTATGAATCCTTTTTATATGTCAGATATTGTGCTAGTAAACTTTATATATGAGTGTATTTATGTTATAAATATAATTCATACTTTAGTGTTATATATTTGAATCTTTATGAGGACAGTGACCACTTTACTATTCCCAGCTTAAAAATACAGAAATCAAGCACAAGGTGAGTAAATGAAATTGTACAGGATTTGAACCCAGATCATCAGACACAAAACCCCATCTTTTTGACCAGGATAATAGGAAGTCCCCCTTTCGCCTGAACAGCCGTATTCATCCTTCTGATCTCAGCTCAGAGCCATCCTTAGATTAGCTTTGACCCCGGCTCGGTGCTTGCATCTTCCTTCCCAGCTGTTTACATGCTCTGTTCCAGTTACTTAGTTTGTTCTAGCTGTCCTTTGGTCCCACGAGGGCGTGGGCTGTAAAGACGTGGCCTGTGTTTGATGTAGACCTCTCACTACCCTCATCTCCAGCACAGGAAACATCCTCAGTGACCATTTCAGTTTCTAAAGGTAGGATGAATGTTGAGCCACCAAACTGCCCCCACTCACTTAGCTGTTGGACAGTCAAAAGACCTCTGGGTGGATAAACCTAACTTTTAATGTTGCCGTAGACTTGCCAGGCCATTCTGTGGCTGTGCATGTCCCTTTAATAGGATGAGAAGTCAGATGTCCTTCCTTTTCCAGGATTGGGAAGGCCAGTCCTCCACACTGATTTGTAGTTGGAGGTTTCTTCATAGTTTTGTGCCTCACAGTTTCACCTCACAGGAGGCACCACTTGGAGCGTGTGACAGTGGTGGTGTGGAGGGCGGAAAGATTACTTGGTCAGAACACTGAGAGGCCCGGAGGAGCTTTTCTGACAAGAGATCCCGTCACGGGAGGGCCTCAAAGGAGCATCCCTGAACAGAGAACTCTCCGACTTTTATTAAGAATGTCAGTAAAAGAGAAAAACAAAACAAAACAGAAGACAAACAGCCCAGGAGAAGAACTGCACCAAGAATAAGCAGTTTGTTGGGGAAGGGGGAGGACAATAGCCAGACACAACATGCTTCACTAATCTAAATTTCTTGTTGTTTCCCAACTTTACTGTGTTCAGCACTTTATGCACAGACCTTCATGCTTTTCCCCAAGTAGGTCCTTCCTTAAGTGTACACAATCACTCCAGGGCCTGTATGTCTTTGCCCTGCAGGTTCTTTCACAGTTTAACCATTCTCTCCTTGGCCAGGTCCCCCACAGAGCTAAGCAGATCCTTGGTGAGGGATAAGAATCAGATACTCAGAGAATATCAAAGTGAAGAGCATTCCATGCTTTGGAGAGAGAACAGAAAAATAGTTTTGTAAGCCAAGAGAATGAAATGATTTTTTATGGGAGGCAATCGGTCATTTGAAGGCACTACGAGAGAGAAAACTGTATTTATAAATACAGGTCATATTAGCCAGGGTGTTAGATTTTACACAAAGAAGTTTTCTTCTTGTCCCTCCTCTGCTGTCATGTGTGTTGATACCTTTTGTTGCAAGTTCCTATTTCCAATACAGCTATAATTCTATGAAATTAGCAGCCTTATAGTGTGAGCAGCTGAGCATCTTAAACAGGAAACCTGGGAAGCTGGTTGGAAGTGCAGACTCCTGACCCATTCCCCAGCCTACTGACTCAGATTATCTAAGGATAAACCCTGGCCTTGAGTTTGGGGACCACTGCTGTTACTTAGTGTCTATTATACGGACATAATTTATATAGGAACCACATTAAAATAAAACTTTCATTGGGATTCCATTCCTAATGTGAAAGAGATCCTAAGAATTCAATCTGTGTTATTCTTTTGTTTGTTTGTTTTCAGCAGAAATTGTAGCTCACAACCATCACATTTTAAATCCTTAATCCATTTTAATGTAAGTACAAATTATTGAAACACAAAAGATCATGCTGAGAAGAACTGTCATGCATCTGATGGTGTTTTGCGTTTTGCTGATTTAATAAAGCCACACTTTTACTTGACAAGGGCTTAGGGATCCCTTATCTCCCCTGAAAGCAAGTCAAAGTGAAGGACAACACATTCCTTCACAGCCTTCATGTAACCCTAAGGAAAAGGTGCAGATGTGGTGGAACTTACAGCATTGCTTTAGATACCAAAACGGACACTCTACATACAGCCCAGGAGGAAAGTTGCAGATTGTAGGACACAGAGTCCCCACCTCTATTCTGTATCCACAAGTTTTGCGTTTTGTTTGTTTTCCAATGCTGAAGGTTGAACCAAGGGTCTTGTGCATGCTCATTAAGACCTCTATCCCAGAAGTACATTCCTGTTCCCATTTTATCCTCAGAATAACTTTAGGGGGGATTCTCAGGATAGGGTCTCAGTATGAAATTCAGGCTTGCCTTGATCGTGAGGCAATCTCCCTGCTTCAGCTTCTGAGTGCTGGGATTACAAGTATGTACCACACCATGCCCAGTTTTTCCTCAAACTAAACTGCCAAGTTGGGACTTGAATTTCTGATCCTTTTGCCTCAGCCTCCCAGAGTGCTGGGACTATAGGCATGCACCACCATGCCCAGTGAGGAGACTAAGATTTCGAAGAAGCTTTTGTCAGCTTGGCTCTAACTTTCCTGAGCCAGGAGGCCCAGAAGAGAAAGGCAAAAGTCTCAAAGCTGGTCCTGCCACCTGACAGCCCTGGGCACCCCTGCTCCTCACCCTCCATTCCTGAGCACCGAAGGTCCCTCTGCCATAGGATTTCTGTAGTTATCTTTCTGGTCATATAAGAAAGGCAATTACAACTATAATCACTTTTGAAAAGAATAAAACTCACAATTGCTTGCGACTAGCTTCTTTAAAAAAAAAAACAGCTTGCATTTGATCAATATGCAACCAATAAAAACTTCTTATAGCACTGAATCTTTTCATTAGGGATGGAAGAATATTGTTTTGGTGCTAATTGGTGTTGAAGTTTAGGGGATATTGGAATCATCTTAGAGAAGCACAGCGCACATCAGAATGAGATTTTGATACAGAGCGGGGTGTGGGACTCTCAGAACTTGTCAACATGTCATTGACATTTCTGTTCAAGGAAAAAGCAGAGAACCATGGCTATTATCTGGAATTTTCTCTAATAATCATAGTCACACAGAATCTCTCAAATTCTAGCTCTGCCAGTTAGTTCCTATTTCACATTGAGCACAGTGACCATTTGATGCAGTGCCCTAGGCCTCCTTCCTCACTAATGTACAAGGGGTTATTCTCTGTCTACCTCATAGGATTAGGCTGAGATCTGACAAGATTATGCAGTGTGGCAGGGTCTGTCCACTGTAGTAATAGAATAACAAATAAAAACAGTATTTGTAATGTCCGCTATGAAAATAACAAGGGTTTTTCAAAATCCTTTAGATGAATTGCCTCACCTCTCACTCAAGAGAGATTAAACCAAATACCTATGTATTCACTTAAATAACAAGAAGTATTTCAGAAATGGGTGGATCCAGGGTATACATGAGAGCTTTCTCCCCACCTGCCAATGTCCTGTCTCAGTTTTTCTCTGATTCCCTTTTCGTACTTGTTCCTTTAGCTCAGTGCTGTAACTGCCTTCCTCATATGACTAGGAACATAACAAAGCACCCCATCTTTCATCTTCCCCCAAGCTTATTTTCTCGAATATAAAGCCAACATCTTTTTTCTCGGAGTATCCACATTTCATATCGCAGGGAAGTTTCTAATGAAGCCTACTTGGTCATGTTCAAATCTCACCAGTATCTTCTCATCACCTGTAGAAAGAATTCAATGTCCTTGCCACAGTTTACAAACACAGTCCTGTGTTTTCTAGTCTCTGCTTACTTCCATTTCCTTGTTCCCTGTCCCTGCCATCTGCCTCACCCTGCTGGAGACTGTCCGCTTCTCCAGGCTCCCACACACACTTTCCGCTAAGGCCCTCTTGCAGCCTCCTGAGACAGTTGCTCAGCTCAGTGCCACCTGTGGCCTTATGGCTCCGCTCACGCCCAGTCACCAGCCCGGGGTGCCCAGTCCCGGCATCCCCCGCACCAGCAGCACGTCTGCAGTGAGGGTAAGGTGAGCGCGCAGTCTCCACCGGGAGACCGCTGGCAGTTCCAAGTTTTCCTTCTTTTGATTCTTTCAGCTCCATAGTTCCAGCAAAAGTCCCTGATGGCTTTTGACTGGATAAATTTGTACTGATGCCTTTTCCTGACCAAGAGCAGAAGGATGAGCTCCTCTGACCAACCTGGGTCACTTGCCTGCCCCTTGCTGGATGAGAGTTGAGAGGGACCCATGCACTTGAGCTTTTCATCTTTAATTTCTAAGAAGTGGACAGACATCTCAGATAACTCATGGACAGACAAACCCATGGACATCGTCAACATCTTCCACAGCATTAGGAAATAATGCCCTTCAGTACCCCCAACCAAAAGATAGCAGAACTGGTATGAAATTCACAATGGGGTAACAGGAAGGAAGGGAGAATTCTGAAATGCATGACAAGCTGAAAATCACCCAAATGGCCAAACAGGAGAAGATTGCACCATGATGGGAACTGATGTGAGCAGATTTGAGACCAAAGAGTAAAACTAGAAAGCTTATAGGCTCAAAGTTACATTTCTGTAAGTAAAGTGGTGCAATGCTCTCGGTAAAAGGTCTTTGCTCTTTAATTCAGTCCCTACTTAAAGAGTCTGAAATGCCTTGATGGTCGATTCCGGGTCGGGTCATGAAAAATACAGGCTGAGCTTGAGATAGCTTATTCTGGCAGAAAATAAAGGAGCTTTCCACAGTTAATGAAATTGTGTCAAAATGACAGCGGAGGCATGTGAAGTTGTCACATTGGCCAAAGCTGAGTCAGTTGGGCATGGAAGAGAACAAAGATTAAGGCAAGAAAAAGAAATAGAAATCATCAAAGTCAGAAAGAAGTAAAGTTATTCCTCTTTTCAGATGTTGTGAACTTACATATAGAAATTGATCAGGGTTCCTTTAAAAAGAAGTCTGCTAGAATTAATAAACAAATTCAGTAAAGTTGCAGGATCCAAAGTCAACATTAAAAAATAAGCATTTCTACACACTGACAAAGTATTTGAAAGAGAAATTAGAAAGACAACCAGATTTATAACACCAAAAAGAATAAAATACCTAGAAACAAACTTGACTAAGGAGATGAAAGACTTGTGCACTGAAAACTACAAAACATTAATGAAATTAAGACACAAACAAATAGACATCTCCTGCTTAAGGTATGGAAGATTTACAAGATGTTTATAATTCCCAAAGCTATCCACAGATTCAATACAACCTCTATCAAAATCCCATTGGTAGTTTTTACAGATACAGAAAAATAACTCCATGATTCATATGGAAACACGAAAGAGCACAAATAGCCGAATCAGTCTTAAGGAGGACTAAGACTGGAGGCATCATACTGATTTCAGAACAAATTGCAGAGCTAAAGTAATCAAACCAGTATAATACTGGCATAAGGAAACACACATAGACCAACGGAACAGGAAATAGAGCCCAGAAATAAATCTATTCACAATGGGCAGCTGATCCTCAATAGGAGAGCCAAAAACTGATACTTGGGAAAGATAGTCTCTACAATAAATAGTGTTGAGGAAACTGCACATCCATATAGAAAAAAATGAAATTAGACCCTTTTTTATATCATAAACAAAAATTAACTCCAAGTGGATTAAAGATTTACAAGTACAAAACCCCTCAAGGAAACAAAAGTGAAAGCTTAATGGCATCAGTGTTTTCAACAATTTCATGAGGAGGACAACAAATCACAGGCAACAAAAACAAAAACAGGTGGGAAAATACGAAGTTAAAAAACTTCTGTGCGGCAAAGGAAACAGCAGAAATGGTAACCAAGGAATGGAAGAAGATATTCTCCAACCTTTTATCTAAAAAAGGATTAGTCTCCAAAATATACAAGGAACCTTTAAACTTAATAGATGGGTGGCTAAAAACAATAATAATGTCTTATTCTTCATTACTCTATGGTCAGGAGCTTAGCAGGGGCTAATAGATTGCACATGTCCTCATAACGTACATCTGGCATTGGCAAAGAAGGCTATCAGTAGAGAGCTGTATCCTGCCCCCCACATGGTCCATTAAGATGATGAAGGATGGCTTGACTCACACCTCTGCTGGAATAGCTGGATGCACTCTAAACAAGGTGACCCGTCCACTAGTAGGCTAGCCTGAGCCTCTTCATATGGCAATCTCAGGGTTTGAAAAGCAAATGGGGCAAGCCCTACAGCACAAACATTTTCCAAGCCTCTGCTTACATCATGTATTTTAACATCTTTTGAGTCAAAGAAAGCAAAATCATACTCAAGGATTGAAGAACTCCACCCCTAGCTATAATGTCTGAGAGAACTTTCAGCACTGAAAAAAGTTTCCATATCTGCGCTGTCCAGATGGTATGCACTAGCTATAAGTACTTATTAGGCATGCAAATTGTGGTTAGTGCCATGGAGGAACTGGAATTTTTATTTTAATTGATGTAAGTTTAAATATGTGGTTAGTAGTCTCCAAATGAGATTGTTATACAGACTCACCTATGGTATATTCTGACAAAAATATTTCCCATGAATCCATCAGTCCTTTAGATCTGACTTCCAGTTTGTAAGAGATAGAGAGGTATAGGAATGAGCTACATGACATAAGAAGGAAAAACGAGTGAGATATTTCTCAAAAAAAACTGGCCCAGTGTTCTCAGTGAGCCAGTGCCATCAAAAAGGAAATCATGACAACCTGGAAAGCAATAGGGTTACAATGACTAGATACTCTTCTTGATAGGGTTCCTGAGAAGGACAAAACAGTGATAAGAATTTTAGCTTAACTGGGGCAATATGAATACAGTTTAGTTACCTACTTGATGACATAAAAATGTACTGAAGGGGAAAGGTAAAAGTCATTGACTGAAATAGACAAATTTTACAATAATTTGAGAATATCATCCCATATTAGTCAAGTAAAACACACAGAAATATGTTTACATATAAATACAAGTATCCATACAAACACATAAATATCAGTAAATAAATGCACCAAGGTCTAAAATGAGGCGGCTGTAGGTGACGGAGGGGAACATTTTTGTTTGCTTTCTAAGGTTCTAGCAATGGCTATGTGCTGCTTCTTAGATAAAAGAAGTGTTGTTAAAAATTAAAAGAGATAGAGATATTACTAAAGTCTCTTGGAGGTGCCAGAAATGAGCATGAGAAGTCGTTTCACTGAACACGTATGTGTGTGTGTACCGAATGCCTAGTCATAGTAAGTTGCAAATACTTCCTGCAGACAAGGGAAGACCAGACCAATTAGGCTTTGCAGCTCCTGTAAGAACTTAGCTAATCTCAGAGATCTGGTAAATGGATCACTTCCTTGTGACGCCACAGAAGCTCCAGGCCTCAGTTTGGCTTTGTTGATCAACGTGTCTCATTTGGTGGCCTGTTTTAGATTGTTTGGTGTGAATCATTCAGGTAGGCTTCTAGTTATGTTGCTTGGTTTCCCTTAGAAATAATGGCCCCAGGGACTGGCTGCCCTGTAACGGAGAAAGTGAATAAACCGGCACAGGCCCTGCCAGGTGTCAAACAAATGGGGATATATCACAGGAAAAATGTTCCATCTATAATTAATGACAACATTTAAAGTATTACCAGAAATTGATAATGTGGTGTTTTCTTTGAGTGCATTTTCCCTTTAGTGGTGTATACATACTTTAAGCAGGCCTAAGATTAAATATACATCAAATTCTTTTTATAGAAAATGTAAGCGCTGAATAGAGAAACACTGTATTATATTTATAAATGCTTGATGGTTAGCTTTATGTAATTATTCACTCTGGATGTGCAGTGTAGAAGTTTCAAGACCATGTTTGTTGCAGAAAGCATGTTTAAGACTATCAAATTTCAAAAAAGAAATTATGACTGATGTTTTTTTACAACTTTTTGCATAATATCCAAATTGCCACTGTCATAATAAAAAATTTAGATTGCCACTAGTTTGCCTTGAAATAACATGGCTATCTTTTAAAATAAACATGTATTATCTTTTCTGAGTTGCAAACCTACTTGTGTAGCTTAATCTTTCTAGCAGTCAGCTGAATAATTAAATAGAAAGTGGAGAACGTGTATTATCCCCAAATCTGCAATTGAACATTTGCAATAAAACAAATGGATACATTTCTCTTTGAGATCCATCAGGGAGAAAGAAGTTTAAAATTCTTAAAGTCTAGCAAACAGCAGTTGTTCAAGTGTTAAACTGTATCAAATAAAAGGAAATGAAATCAAATTTTTCTTCCCATTTGTATACTTCAGGTCTTTGTTGAAATTGCTTGTTCTGAGGCACAATAGACTGTCACACCTCTCTCCTAAATTTCCAAAGCATGAAGTTATCACTCTGTTTTCTAACTTCAATTAGTGGCATATGCACTTTTCCCTCAAATTTCGGAGCAAACATAAACTTTAACAGTCTGACAAAGTTACCTTATTTTATAAAGAGTATCCTAGCATCAGCATTGCTATAGCAAGTCTCTCATCATAGTTAACTGACAAATGAGGCCCAATATGATGTTTTAGTTGTAGGTAAAGAATAATAATGATTTTGTGTGTTTTGCTCTTCATCTTTATGCTCACAGTGACCCCTCAAATTGCTGTCCATCCTCAACAGTTACTGAGCCTGTTTGTTTACAAAGAATTTGATCTAAATGAGGAGGGTGCATCATAGGAGAAGTGTAAAGCCCCCAGAGTTGGATAGGGTAGGTTACACTGGTTATTCTTTTATACATATTGAGAGTTTGCAATGTGCCAAGGCTCATACGAGGTGTTAGGGATTCACCGTGAATCATACAGGCACTCAATTAATTTCCAGACTGCTAAGAGTAGCAAATATAACCATGTCATTGATCAACTAATTATAGTAACTACAATTACGAGAAGTATATAAAACACAGCCACAATAGGAGTATGTACAGGACAACGTTGCCTACGAGGAGATGGGAAATGGGGTTTCTAAAAGGGGAACCACCTTGGAAAGGCTTAACTAGGCTGAAGGAGGAGTCAGTGAATGGCGGATAGTGTTACAGACAAAGAGCTTCGCATGCAGAGGCCCTGCAGTACAAGAGGGCGTGACAGGTTTAAGAAGAGAAGGTGCAGGTAGCCGACAGAAAACAAAGGGGAGGATGGCATGTAATGAGCAGAAAGGAGCAGAGGCCAAGGACATAGTACAGGTCACACAAGGACAGCGAGTAGGTGTGACAGCCTGGGGTTAAGTTTGTATGAAGAAGAAAACACTGGGCTTTAGCGTGGTAGAGAGTAACGCTCCACTTGAGAGGGAGAGAAATGCCTTCTGTTGGTGGCATCTGAGCCTCAGTGCAGAGCCAGGTGGGGTCCCGGTGGGAGTGGAGATGGCCCCCCCCACCCGGTCTGAGCATGTCTAGCGGTCTCCCTGGGCACCTGATGAGTGGGCACGAGGGGAAACACAGCTGAAACATCTTGGAGGAGTAGGAATTCACTGGCTTTGTGAGAGCCAGAGAAAGCAAGAAAGGAAAGTGAGAAACTGAAAACAAGCCTTGGAAAATGAACCTGTGTGGATGCAATGGATGAGCCATGTATGGGAGTCTGTGGAAGAACTTTCCAATTACTCACCTCTGAGAGGTGTGCGCTGTGCCGCACTGGCAGGAGGAGGTCCCCGGCAGCTGGAGGTCCCAGGTCTCTGTATCTCTTTCCTGCCTGATGGCACACCCTTTGTGGGCTTCTTTCCCTTCCCATCTCATTTCCTGTTTTCCCTACTTTCTGCAGTTGTCTCCCAGAGAAGCCTCTGGATCCTACATTCTTGCCTTGGGTTCTGTTTCTGAGAGGAATGGAACAGAGTGAGACACACACATTCTAAGTTTCTAGTCATCAACAGAGATAAAACTTGGGATACAGCTCTGGGCATTGTTTCCGTGCTTAGCATAACTGAATTCCATCAGATGCTGAGTTTCTTGAAAAGCAAAGAGATTCTCAGACTTTGCTGGTGGCTATGGGAAGATAAGGTCACAGTGGGGCAGAGAGTGTAGTTATGAAGAGGGTAACAAAGAGGTTTGACTTTGGCGCCTTCAATACAAAGAGTTTTCAAAACTGCTGCTCAGAAGTTTGGAAGCAAATCTATGCCTGTAAGACAACAGCTCACATGATACATGAAAAATATGTGGGTTTATATAATTTTTGGACTTTTTGGTGTAGTGATATTGTTACTGCAGTAAGAGGTTAAGCAATTTACTTCATACAATAGGCTAAAAAATCTCTATTTAGTATGCACTTTGTAAGATTCATTTCAGGATACATCTAATTGTGCTTTTCTAGTGTTTTGTAAACTTCACTAAGCCAATAAAAAACGAAAAACCTGCACACATGTTACATCTCACTTATAGCTAGTCTGTGGTTGTCCCAAACATCTCACTACTATTTGCATTACTTTAAACCTGACCATCTAGGAGTTAGCAAGTACATTATAATTCTTGCTTTCAGGATGAGGAAATTGCAGAGAAAAGTGACTCACCTTCTTATGGGTCATTTCCCCGGCTGGCAAAAAATCTGAGATCACAACACAGAGCACTTCACTTCTAGCATTTCCTTTGTTTGAATCTAATTAGAAATTAGTCTAATTTAATAGGCATGTTCTGTGGTTGGATATCTCGTGGCTGATGAGGGAAATGTTCCTAGTGCTGCCATCTTTTTTAAATGAAAGGGCATTTTGCTACATTTTCTTCTTTTTCTGGGAGCTATGTAGATTATGGAGGGCAATGAGTTTATGATAAAGAGTTGCTTTTTCTAAAGCTTCACATGGCTCAGTAGCAGGAAAGGGGCATAAAACAAAGGACTTACTTCCCTGCCCAAAGCTCCCCCACAGGACTATGGGATACAACCAGTTATACTGTTGTAAAGAAGATTGGTGTAATGGAGTTCATATTTTTTGTGAAGTCTTGGTATGTTGCCAAGACTGGCTTCAAATTTCTAAGCTCAATCTCCTTGCCTGGGGCTCCTGAGGAACTAAGATTATAGGCACATGGCATCATACCCTGCCCTGCTCTTTGCATTTTTAAAGATCTAATTAGACATTGATTCTTAAAACAAAAGAGTGAACATTTTCCAATTTATTCCTTCCTTCATTTTTAGCAGATACGTCTCCTACCTAAAGTGCTCTTTAAGATTGGTCTTCAGAAAGGTGACTAGTCTGTCCAGGCTACCATAACAAAACATCACAGACCAGACAGTTTAAACAACAGAAATTACCTTTCATGCATATGGAGGCCATGAGTCCAAGATCAAGGTGCCAACAGGGTTGGTTTCTCCTAAGGTCTCTTTCCTTGGCTTCCTTTTTACCTGGTCTTTCTTCTGTGCTCATGTATTGCTGGTTGTCTGTCTGCCCAAATTCCCTTTTCCTGCGAGGACACTAGTCAGATTAGGTTAGTTCCCCAGCCTCCAGGGACTCCAACTCAATAGCCTATTTGCAGCTTTTCCTCCAAGTATCTTATAGTCGCAGAGATCAGAGCCACCCATATGGCTTTGCTAAATCTTAGTCACTGTGTCCCTGAATACAATCACATTCTGACACACAGAGAGCTGGGGCTTTGGCATGGATCTCAAGGGATGACAAAAACCCTCTCAGAACAGACTTTGGTCAGGTTCTCCTAAGCGCTCTCTTCGTGACTAGACCTAAACCTTGAGCTTCATGTTCTTGTTTGTAGAATTCTGCATTAGCAGGAATATGACAAAGTCATTTTAAAGAGAAGTCTCACTTCTGATATCTGACCACCGTTTGTATCTTATCCTGTCCCTTCTCCTCATCAGTGTGCGATTGCTTGTTGATTCTCTTTAGCCAAAATCTCTTTCCCTCTGATGTTTCTACTTGTAGTTTCCCTCTCCTTACCCCCAACTTCTTCCTTAGCCATGAATTTCCACTTGCCCATGCTGTTTTCAGAACTGAGCCCACTTCTGCATGAGGCCTTTTCTCTCTATTGTAATAGTTTTTTTAAAAAATGCTTTCATCCTTTAATTTGTGTCCAGCTCTGGTTTTGTTTTATAGGATATAATTCACTCAAAATAGGAGGACATAGGAGTGCAAGTCATGAGTTTTTCAGAACTAAGAGAATGTTCCCCTTTCTGAAAAGATGAAATTGACCTCTGGTCCTTGGCTCTCCTCTGCGCAGAAAGTGACTCTTCTGACTCAAAGTGAGTGAGAACCAGTCTTTCACCCTGTGGTGCCATTCTCATGATGACATCCTCTGTCAGGTCCATCCAGCCCCAGGCTGACACGTGCAGTTAGATAGAAGCAGAGCTTGAACTTGAGCTCTTGGTCTATCACATATGTATTTGAATTCCGTCTGTGCCAGCTATCAGACTGTAGGCAAAGAACTTTTATTCTCTGAGCCTTGGCTCCCCATCTATAATATGGGGGTCATAAGCATCCCTACCATAGTTTGTAAAAGGATTGAAGAAATCAATATAAGTAAAGTTCTTGACAGGTAGCTGTCACTCAATAAATGTTAGCTCCTTTCTTCATTAAAAATCACCCAAGCCAGTGCCTGAAACTAATAGGAAAAGAATCCAGAACTTTGCATGCTTCTCTGTTCTGTTCACATTCTCTTTGAATCCCTTCCTTGTTTCAGGCAATCTTTCATCCACTGAAATCTAAGAGAGAATAATGGCCTGAAGATGGACCTTGAAGTTATAAACATAGTTGAAGGGCTTTTACATCTAAACACTATTGGTCAGTTTTCCATTGCTATAACAAAATACATAAAGCTGGATAGTTATAAGAAAAGAGGTTTATTTCACCTGAGGCTTGGAAGACTAAAGGTCTAAGATCAGACCCTTTGGTCTGGCCTCATTTGAGGGCCTAATGGTAGATAGCATCCTGGTAGGAACATGCACTAGAGAGAGAGATGCCATGGAGAAAAAAGAGAAAAGGGGCCAGTCTAGCTCTTTTATAAAATCTTCTTATGAGAATTAGGCAGGAGTTCCAGAAGTACTTAATTCCAAGGGCAGTTCCCCCAGTGATCTAACCACTCCTACTTTGTCCCACCTCTTCAGATGTCACTACCTCTCCACGTTGCCATAGAGAGAACCAAGCTTCCAAACCCTAGCATGAGCCACCTGACATTGTCTCCAAGAAAGCTCGTAGCAAAGAAACTAAAAGGGACAATCTCTCTGTTCTTCCCTACCTTATAAAAGATGGTAATTACAGTTGATGCACAGCACCCACAGACATTCAGCATGAGTTACAGCTCATTTAGAACCAAATAAGAACTCACATTCAAACATTAATGGGGTGATTCTGACTTAGTATTCTCTCAAACATGGAGCCACTTTTCTTTTTTCATATTTGAGGCCACTTATTTTATTCACTTGGGCTTTCATTGAAAAATGAGTAGCTCATTAATTATCTTCTTGACTGCAGAATAGATGAGGTTTCATTTCATTTTCACATTGGATGAGTCAACTAAAAGCAGTCTCATCACTAAGAACCATGGGTCATAATTTCTTTGTTTCTCCTCTGTTAGGAAAAGTTCACTCTCCTGAAAATGCATGCTAATTCTCCCAGTTGCATTTATCTTGCTTGGTAATTCTCACAGATTTGGTGCTATTCTGTGAGAAGTCTGGATATAATTTTATCTGAAATGTCATTCATAATCTTTGTGACAAGAGTATGCCTGGGTAATTGCACATGGATATTCTGTTAGTAATAGGGTCTGTGAAAAGTTTTGATTCCTTTCTTTCCCACCCAGATACTCACAGTTGTAGATAACTTTCTAAATAAAAGGGATATAAAATGTACCTTTACTTTTAGGTATCAGAAGTTCCCACCCAGATACTCACAGTTGCAGATAACTTTCTAAATAAAAGGGATATAAAATGTGCCTTTACTTTTAGGTATCAGAAGTTCCCACCCAGATACTCACAGTTGTAGATAACTTTCTAAGTAAAAGGGATATAAAATGTACCTTTAATTTTAGGTATCAGAAGTTCTAAATAGTCTTTGGAGGGACAAAGTTTCTAGCAGTTACTTGAAGGTTAAACAGACCTGAGCCTTGTCTCTTTTGCCTTAGTTTTCAGACTTGAAAAAGCTGATTCACAGTGTTATTTTTAAGAGGTGAGCTAATTAGCAGGATAGCTCAATGATTGCTGCAAAATACAGGGAACAAAGCCCAACCTCTGCTCTCTTTCTTTCGAAGACCATCAGCTTCTCTGACTTGCAACATCTTCTTTTAAACGAAGAAATGACGCAGTCTCCATGTTGGAGACATGATTGTTCACCATTCATTTCATTTCTCCCTGAAATGCTTTTCCTCCCCTATGTGCTCACTACAGGGTTTTAAAGGTCTTTTTCTAAAAGGAATTGTCATACTTTTCTTCTCATTTTAACAAAAGCTGTATCTTTTGCTGGTTTTCTTTTTTTTTTTTTCCTTTCAATAGAACCAGTTAAACATTAACAGCAAAGGGAAAATAATTTATTTATAGGGTACACACCTTGGAATGAATTACCCTCAAGTCCCACACAATTATAAAACAGAAGTACTTAAGTGAATTCAACGCAGTGAAACAAAGTGAACCCATCAAAAAGAATAGGCAAGCAATGTAACTAGGTTAACTGTTTAAAGAAAGGAGGGGGACAAAGATATTCTTTTGACTACAGGATGAGACAGGGTTAAAGGCTGGATTCAGGTAAGAGTTTCATTATAGCAGTAGGCAATTTTTTTCAATGTATGACATATTTGAGAATATTTTTGTACATTTTAAGGAGACAGCTCTTAAATAAACAAACACAAAATCCTTTAAGGGATTGCCAGCTCCAAATAGACAAACTGTGATTGGATGCAGCACGATGACATCAGTAAATAGTGACTGATGGAAGAGATAAACTAGGAATGGGAGAAGCAGCAGGACAAACAGAAGTGCCAACTGCTACACTCTACATTTGTACTTTCTCCTTGGGGGGCTCACTTTCAAGCCACAGCCACTTGCAGTCGTTGTGTAGAGGTTGAGTGTGTATACACAGGTCTGTCAATGGGCTTTGGGGAGGAAAGAAAGAGGCAGTGTGGAAAGCCATGAGACTGAGAATTCCTCTCCAGGACTTTGAGCCAGCGCTGCCTCCTTTGCAGTCACATCACCCACTGGTGCTAATCTTGTTCTCTTTGGATCTTAGTTTTCTCATGTGTGGAATGGAAATATTAATCCTGGTCTCAAAATTGTATATATAAAGCACTTTACAATCTCAATGATCAATAGATTACCTCTCCAAGTCTTCCTAGCATTTAACCCATAGAAATCCTGCAGAAGATTTACCTTATAGGATCAGGCAGAGGGAACTGGCTAATATACAAATATAACCCCCACACACACTCTTTTTTTGAGACAAGATCTCACTATGCAGCTCAGTCTAGCCTTGAGCTCACTTTATAGCCCAGGCTGGTTCTGAACTCATAATGATCCTCCTACCTCAGCCTCCCAAGTGCTGGGATTATAGGCATGTGCCACCATGCCCAGCATAAAAACCCTTTTACAATCATCTGTAGGTGGCAGAAACATGACAAATAGTGGGATAAAATAAATGGATAAAAATGAGAGTTTATTAGCTTTGCCATAATCATGTAGGGTCTATGCTCTGTTATGGTTTAGATTTAAAATAGCATTCAAAGCCTCCTATAAGTCTGGAGGAAGATTGGGGGGTATTACAGTTGCTGTTGGAAGGTAGGGTCTGATCTGAAGAGGTGGGGCACAGAGGGCATGACTCAGAAAGGTACATCACACACACACACACACACACACACACACACGCACGCACGCACGCAAGCACGCACCCCACGCCTCCTCTGGAATCTCTGGACTCTCTGCTTCCTGTCGGCCATGAGCAGCATTCTTGGGACCAGGCCTTTACACAGTGCTCCCAACATGCAGACTGAAACTTCTAAAATGTGAGCCAAAATTAACCTCTCCTCCTTGAAGACGCCACTGTCAGGTATTTTGTCCTAGTGATGAAGTAAGTAACTAAGACACACTTTTGAAAACAGAATGAATAGAAAGATATGAATTTCTCTTAAAACTCTTCCTCCAACCCACTGGCCAAGATTTTCTCATTTTTGTTGTAGGAAGTGTGATTGAAATATATAGTGAAAATTTAAATTTTAAAAATTTATTGTAGTAAAAGATACTAGTATGTTTTGTGTCTGGATAACCCCTAAAGCCTCATGTGGTCATGGGGAATGGGCTTTTCAGAGGTGGCTGAATCTAGAGTTTGTGATTGATTCATGGTACAACGCTAAGATTAAGGGTGTGAGTCTTACATCCACCCTATAGCAGGTAATCTGCATATAATATAAGGGAGAGAAAGAAGTTTGTCTTTCTCGCTCTCATTGCTTTTGGTGTCTTCTACCATCATATGTGGTTACCCTTCTGCCATGTGCCACCCTGCCTTGGAGCTAGTGGATGATAGAGTAAATCCTATACAAACTGTGAGCTAAATAAATCTTTCTCCATTTAACTTTGAGTATTGAGCATTTTGTCTCAGCAATGAGAAAAAAGTAGTTAAGACAAAATTCAGTACCAGAAGTGGGGTCATTGCTGTGACTAAACCTGACTATGTGTTCAGGAGCCTTTGGAAATGGCTTGCTGAAAGAGTTTGGAAAGGTTCATAGATGTGAGTTTAAAAAGTAGAGCTGGAATGCCTTAGGTTGTATGGAAGAGTCTGGTCAGAGCTCAGAACAGAAAGCTGATAAAAATCCTGCCAGTAAAGACCAGGCTCCAGAGGTTTATGCTGGAAAGAAGGACTGAATTGGCTATTGGACTTCAGATGATGTGTGTTTTTCTTAGCAGAAAGTTTGTATGCATTTTGCTTGTGTCCAAAGATTTTGCCTGAGACTGAGATTAAAGGCAGCAGACTAATTAATCTGGCAGAAGAAATTTAAGGGAATGAAAGGTTGAGGTGATGGCATTGCTACTGTTGGGGCTGTTTAGCCAGATTTATGTTAAAAATCAAGAGCAAAAGACCCAGCAGAATGAGTTCAAACATTGTGAGTTCAATCAGAAAGAAAGCTCCAGTAAAGCTGTGGACTATAAAGATAAAGCAGAGGAGATCTTGATTGCTGAGGAAAAAAATCAATAAAATAAAAAGATCATCTCAGGACATCACAAAAAGGAGTAAGACTCCACCCTATGCAGCCTCAAAATTACAAAAGTAAAAGACTTTGCTTTAAAAAATAAAAAGTCCCAGTGCACCACGTTCCAGAATGGCAGTGGCTGCACTGTGTTCCAGAATGGCAGCAACATAAAAAATTTATTCCTCAAAATTGGATTCAGAGTGCTCAGTGATCCAGGCATTTGACCCCTACAGCCAAAAAAAAACAAAAAAACAAAAAAAAACCCTGGCTACTGCTGTACCTGGCAGCAGACCTTGGCATCATCCATTTGGCACTGGTTTTCAGTACATGCAAAATGCAAGAGTTGTGGGGTCAGGAAGGCTTCCACTCGGATTTCAAAAGGCCAGGGAAGCCAGACAGTGTCCCCAGCCAGTGAGAGGACAGTATGTAAATGTGTGAGTGCAAAACAAAAGTGCAGTGGAGACCCCAGAAGTTTAAAGATGCCAAAAACATAGATTGTCTAAAGAAAACTACAAGGAGTGAGCAGAACAGGCCAAAGAGAAAAGCCATGGGAGCTACAGTCACCAACAGTGCCATGGGGCAACACCACCCCTTTGGAGTTCACATCTTGCCACAGATTGCTACACATAAAACCGCAGGACTTAATGTTTGCCCTGATAGATTTTGGACTTGCTTTGGTCCCATTCCTTTATATCCCCATTTGTAACTTTTAAAATGAAAATGTCTATCTTATGCCATTAAATATTGTATTTAATTTTCTTTTCACATATAAAGGGGCTCACAGCTAAGAATTTGCCTTAAATCTCAGAGGAAATGGGACTTAGACTTTTGGGCAATGCTAAAACTGTTAAGACTTTGACAACTCTTAGAGATTGACTAAATGACCTTTGCATAAAGAAATATACATGAGGCTGGGGATATAGCTCAGTGGCACAGCACCTGCCTGGTAAGCATGAGGTCATGACTTTGATTCCTGGTACAAAAAAAAAAAAGGAAAGAATATATACTAGTCTTTGGGAGGGCAGGGGGAAAATGTTATGATTTGTATCTAGATGTCTCCCAAAGTCTCATGTGGCCATGGGGGGATGGGCTAACTCTAGCTTGTGATTGATTCATGGTACAATGCTGAGATTAGGGGTGTGAGTGCTATATCCGCCCTATAGCAGGTAGTCTGCATACAGTATAAGGGACAGAAAGAGGTTTGTCTTTCTCTCTCATTGCTATTGGTGTCTTCCACTGTCACCAACAGTTGCCTACTGCCAACTGCCACCTTGCCTTGAAGCTAGCAAACTGTGAGCTAAATAAACTTTTCCCCCTTTAACTCTGGATGTTGAGTATTTCATCTTAGCAACAAGAAAAGTATCTAAGATAAGTTCATTGCCATTCATTCCCTTCAGAATACTCCCCATCACTTATCCATCATTCTTGCTACTTTCTGAACCAGTTCTGGAAGTTCTCTTTGGTGTCTTTATGAGATATGATTTTTAAAAATACAGTGAATAGTGCTGCCAAGCAAAATCCAACAGAAAGGCATGCCTGTAAGTGTATTATGGTGCATCGTCATCCACCATATTCACCAGATCTGGCACTGTGAGACTTCTGGCTCTCCCTAAAAGTCAAAATAACCACAAAAGATAAATGATCTGAATAGATGAGGACGGTAAGGCAGCCATGACAGTACAACTAAACACACTCACAAAAGAAGATCTCAAAACTCCTTCAGGAAATGGCAATAAGCGCGTTGAAAGGGGAGGAACATTTTGAGGAGGACTCATGGCAATACATCTTTTACCATAATACACTCTTGAAACATTTCCTATATTTGTGGATCACACACTGTAAAGGACTTTGGTCCAACTTTTGTTGTTTATTTGCCTTGGAGTAAGGGAGATTTCTTCCTCCTCCTGAGTCCAGGTTCATGTTGTTTTCAGTCACTGAGTGTTCCTTAGGCCTAATTTTGGCTTCCCAACAACTGTGAGTATAATAATACCATCACCTAAAAGAATCTCTCCAGCAAGGGTATGCAAGTTTAACAAATAACATACAAGTCAGACATGGTAGTTTACACCTGTAACCCAGCCCTCTAGGAGAATAAGGCAGAAGAGTGGCAAGTTCAGGTCCAGGCTGGACAACTTAGCAAGATCCTGTCTCAAAAAAGGAGGGGCATGCCCTGGGAATGTAGCTCAGTGGGAAGGCCCTGTGTTCAATCCCCAACACTACAAATAAATTAAATAAATAGAAGATGCCTACTAAATATTAACTTGAGATCAATGGTGAATTATAGTATCATATGTATGCCTTCAAAGACTTCATGGATCATTCTTGTAAAGGTGCTTTACCATAAATTGAAAATATGGTAGCTTTAAAATGCACCGGATACACCTATCCCACCAAATGTCATAGCTTTGCCTAGCCAACCAAAGGGATCAGAATAAGGACATTTGCCTACAGATAGTGAAAATCATCTAAAACAAGGCCAATTTATAATAAAATGATAACTATCTCATACACACAGACAAGCATTTTGTAAGACATGATGGGATATAAAGATATAAAACAATGTTAAAAAGACGCCCGATAGCAACATAGCGCCCCATAAGTACCAGTTGTTTCCTGGGTGATCACAAGGCTGGCTGTCATCTGTCCAGGATCAGGACAGAGTATCATGACTCTTCTTGCTAGTCTAGGGCCAGATAAAGACAAAACGTTGAAATATGGCTTCTTCTAAACACATATCACTTTCACACTGTCATAAAGTCAGAAGACCTTTAGTTGAGCCATCATATTATAACTTGGAGCATGTCTATACCAACACATATTTAGTTGTTGATCCAAAGTTCAAATTTAACAAGGTGATCTGGATTTAATCTTGGTGGGCCTGGCCTAGAGGACATTTCTTCAACTTCCAGAAGAAGCTCTGAGTTTCATTTTTTCCCCATCCTGACACTGAGGAAGAGAAGAGAAAGGACAAGGATCCAAATATTCTTGGAATGGGGACAAAATGCAGCAATGTACAGGGTTGATCACGTGTGGCCCTGAATTCCTCACCCCACCCCTGCACAGCATCCTAAGCAGGACTTTTGCTCTGTATAAGAACTTACCTTGATCTTGTACACCGCACAAATCTGCCTAGAAGAATCCAACTGTCTATGGGCTTGGAAAGGTTCCACACACCTGCAAGTTTAATAAGCAACAACTACTAGTCCAACACCTCTTCTTCCGTGAGGTCAATCTATGACAATCTGAAGATAAAATATTACTTTCAGGTATATAATTTAAGGTAGGCTCATTTTATTTCAAAGGTCCTTTCAATTAATTCAAACTAATGTTTAAATCTGATAAGTCTGTGGTGGTTCTTTTAAACTATTATTCCTGGGTTCTCCGTCTATGCTAGTCTTTGATCTTAATTATCTGTTATTTTTAGAGTAAGAAGTAATAAGTACCAGGTAGCTCAAGAGTGTGTTGGTTCTGTTCATTTTTCAGTGAAGTCTTATCTAAAACCTTGCTGTCAAAATAATACTTGTTAAAAAGATGATACTTGTTACTTTTGTCAGGATTTGTTTCTAATACATTTTGATTTGGCTCCCTGATAACTTGAACATTTGGTTGTATATTGAGTTTGCAATGTTATTTTTAAAATGCCATTTCAAAGATGAATTATTAAATGTTATGTGGAAAAATGCTTTGAGTGAATTATCTGTTTATTCAATTTTCCACATATCCACTTAGGGTCATGAAACGATTATGCAAAGGAAAGAATTTCAAGAACTTCTCTTGGTTATGGTGACCATCTGACAAATAACAAGGTCACCACAGAGCTGAGCATGGATAAGAAAATGACAAAAATTGTTGCTTATTAAACAGGAGTAGCTTTCTCTTACAAAATTTGGGAAGAGTAAAATGATCTCATTTTATTGTCAAAGATGCTATGTAAAAATTTCCATATAAGATTATGCTTATCTAATGAAATGGCTATGTAATGTTACTCTAAAGCTACCTCAAGCTCTATTTAAATGCCTTAAATAGATCCGGGGAAGATGGCGACCAGGTGAGCAGCAAGGGAGCGAACCTCCTTAATAAACACCACCAGCTCGAGACAGACTTGGCGAGCGTGAATGCCGGGACCTCGGCTAGGAAGTTTAAACTGGGCGTATTTCTCTGAGATGCTGGGGGAGATGTGGTAGGGCGGACCAGGCTGCCGGGGCGAGACGTGGGAAAGCCCCAGACGCTGGGAGCCAGGGACGATCCCCGCGGGGAAGAAGCTTGGCTCCGTCCAAGCGCAGTGGGAGCGCGGCCGCCTCGGTCCCTCCCGCCTCCCGAGCCGGTGCAGCCCCCCGGCGACTCCCGACAGAGATCGGCTTGCTAGCGGCGGAGACGCCCGGCAATCCCACACTTCGCGCGTGTCGGGCGAGCCGCGCGGAGGGCCCCAAACGCCGCTGGAAGCGGAGAGAAAGATTTGCTGGGTCCTAGCGCCCTGAGAGCACGGACGGCTCGATCCCTCCCGCCTCCCGAGCCGGTTCAGCCCCCCGGCGACTCCCAACAGAGATCGGCTTGTTGGCGGCGGAGACGCCCGGCGGTCCCACGTTTCGCGCGTGTCGGGCGAGCCGCGCGGAGGGCCCCAAACACCGCCGGAAGCGGAGAGAAAGATTTGCTGGGTCCTAGCGCCCTGAGAGCACGGACGGCACGATCCCTCCCGCCTCCCGAGCCGGCGCAGCCCCCCGGCGACTCCCGACAGAGATCGGCTTGTTAGTGGCGGCGACGCCCGGCAATCCCACGTTTCG
>PVLD010022739.1:0-28739 GCA_004027595.1 Dinomys branickii | reverse complement strand
TCGGTGATCTGGTCGCGAGCGCCGATATCTCACCAGTTATTGGAGTCCCTGCAGGCATGAAGGTTCCAAGGTGCCAGTCTATCCTTTGGGGCTTTCTGCGCGGCCCGCCCGATGCGCACGAAACGTGAGACCGCTGGGCGTTGCCGCCGCCAGAGAGCCAATCTCTGTCGGGAGTCGCCGGAGAGCTGCGCCGGGTCGGTGGGCGGGAGGGATCGAGCTGTCTGTATTCTCGGGGCGCTAGGACCCAGCAAATCTTTCTCTCCGCTCCCGGCGGCATTTGGGGCCCTCCGCGCGGCCCGCCCGACACGTGCGAAACGTGGGATTGCCGGGCGTCTCCGCCGCTAGCAAGCCGATCTCTGTCGGGAGTCGCCGGGGGGCTGCGCCGGCTCGGGAGGTGGGAGGGATCGAGCCGTCCGTGCTCTCAGGGCGCTAGGACCCAGTAAATCTTTCTCTCTGCTCCCGGCGCTTGGGGATATCCGCGCAGCCCGCCCGACAGGCGCGAAACGTGGGCTTGCCGGGCCTCTCCGCTGCTAGCAAGCCAATCTCTGTCGGGAGTCGCCGGGGTCTGCACCGGCTCGGGAGGCGGGAGGGACCGAGGCGGCTGCGCTCCCACTGCGCTTGGACCGAGCCAAGCTTCTTCCCCGCGCGGATCGTCCCTGGCTCCCTGCGTCTGGGGCTTTCCCACGTCTCGCCCCGGCAGCCTGGTCCGCCCTACCACATCTCCCCCGGCATCTCAGAGAAATACGCCCAGTTTAAACTTCCCAGCCGAGGTCCCGGCATTCACGCTCACCAAGTCTGTCTCGGGCTGGTGGTGTTTATTAAGGAGGTTCGCTCCCTTGCTGCTCACCTGGTCGCCATCTTCCCCGGATCCTTTGTTGTTCACTTTTCTTAGGCATTTTTTTTTCAAAAGGCCAAACATGTTCAACATCACAATGCATTTAGATGTTGAGACACCTGTTATGTTCTGATGTTTGACATGGACAATCTGTGGATATTTTTTTCATTGCTCAGGGAATAAATCAACCTTGTCAGAAAATTATTATTCTAGTTATTCAGATCCCTTCATAGCAGACATCTATTCCCTTTCTATTGTAGCTAATTTTTCTTAATAAGTCTACTCAGGCTTTCATGACTGTGAGTATTGCAACTGTTACTGCTCCAGCGCTACAAATGTAATCAATAGCTGGATGGACCCAAAATTAAATTATTTAATAAATTTCTGGTTGAATTCATTTAGGTCACTAGGTTTCCACTCCTGCTGGCAGCCAGCATGATTTTATACCCTTGTATTGTCATAACAATACACATTTCCACTTGGCTGCTATCCCACAGCATGTCATATCAGGAGGCAGTTGAGTTGTGCTTTCTAGAACTATGTAAAGATGCTTAATATAGGGTTGTGGTCAAAGACACCTGGAGAATTGTTGGTGAGGAATACATTGTTTTCTTCCTCCCGAGGTAGCTATTATAGGAAAGCACCCTTAACCTACAGGTATATACATTATCTGCTTCCATGTAAGCCTTCTGTGCAAAGTGGATGGGTGTACAAAGCAGAGGTATTATGAAAGTGTCCTGCCTCTGTTTAATACTGTGGGATCCTAAGCATTGTGCAATAGATGCCTGCAGGTATATTTGGTATACAAAGCTCACCAGAATGGAAATGTGTCAGATAACATTACTAGTCACATACATAAGCCAATCTAAACTGAAAGATCATAACAACTTCTTATTTGGTCATTAAATTTTATGTTTTCAAAAGAAATGTCATGCTCAGGAAATGGCAGTTCTCTCTATAGTTTGTAGACTGTTCTTTGTAAGTAATTTGACCTAAAGAGAAGGGAGTCAATTAAATGGTAACTTTTAACCTCTGGAGTTGATCTCTGGCCTGTCTACTAAGATATCTCACAAGGGTTCTACTGTCAGCTTGTGAAAACCTTCTTTCATAAAGCCTGCAAGAGATAAAATAGGCGTGGATGTGTGCCCGGAATGAACCTCGGACAGCTAATAGGCAATCGACAGCCTCATACCCTGCGTCACTGCTCCTCACTAAATGTGTCTGTCTGCACCTGACTTGACTTGTGACCTCTGCCTCAGACCATAGGGTGACCAAGAGGTTCTCTTTCTTATGCTCTTCAGGGATTAAGACCCTTCCATGCTCCCAAATATCACTGAGGACAAAATAGGCTTAGAATAACCAATATCTGTCAGAAAGGCAATGTTCATTCATTCAGTAAACCCATTGTTCTCGACTAAGAACATTTTTTGCTCCCTCTCAGACCCACAAATGTCTGGGGACATTTTGACTTGTCACGACTACCATAGGGATACATTTAACTAGCAGTGCTGCTCAACATGCTACAATGCATACAGCAACCCACAACAAAAAAAATCACCCGGACCAAAATGTCAGTCGCACCTAGGATGAAAAACCCTACAATAATGTTTGCCCACTGGGTGAAATACATTGTGCCAGGCACTGCAGTTGCAGGACTAACTTTGTGAAAAATTATGAAGCAGTCTCAGGTTTATGTGTTAACAGCTTCAAGATCACTGTGTTGACCTCATCTCACTGATATGTAGCCACCATTATTCTGAACCTCTGTTTCCAGTATAACCCAAAGAATTGCACATCTTTTGAGTACCTCTGTAACGCTCTGTCAAACCATATTAGTAAGCCATATTTATAAAATTCTGATAGAGAAAAGCTAAAAGCGAAGCAACTGTACATTCAAATGTTTAACACCAAATTTCTCTCTCTCTCTCTCTGCCTCCCCCTTCATCTTTCTAGAAAAATAATATTTCATTTCCATACTTCCTTAAGGTTATCAAATGCCAGTTTTAGGGAAAAAGAAAGATATTTTGTTTAATAATGGTTTGGACAAACTATACTCCCAAAGTTGTCATTTCTTAACTCTGTGTTAAGCTTCTTAACCTACTAAATAATCTTGATAAATTATCAGTGACCAGGAAGGTCATTATATATTTGCTCTCAGGGATAAGTATATTTGATGAGCTGATTTCAGAGTCAGGCTGGAAAAAGATCACTCTCTTAAGGTGTGGCCTGCAGGGCCTCCCGTGGCAACCTATCCCATCCTTGGCCTCAAATGCCATCTAAATTCCACTGACTTTCACATGGATAGTTTCGTGATAGACTATTTCCCTTATCTCTAGAAAAAATCTACATATTTTCAACTCAACCCTGCTGTGTAGAAGTTTTAGGGTCTCATGCTTTACCGACTGAGCTAACTGGGCAATGTGTAGAAGTTTTAAAAGCAGCTCAAATCCAACAAATCTGTACAAGCTCCAGTCAGCACTCCCAGTTTGCCCTCTACTCTTGTCTGTCAAACAGAAAAAAAAAAAAACTTGTCTCAAGGAAGTTCAGTCACTTTTTCAGTGGCTAATCTAAAAGCCTAGGAATTCTTAGGCACTCTGTCCTCTCTCCATAGATCAGATCTGTCACCAAATCTTATCAACCCTTTTCTCATCAATGTTTTGCAAGTCTCACCACCTCTTACTGTCTCCTGATACCACCCAAAGCCACCAGCATCGTCTCGTTTTCATTGTTCTCCTCCCTGGTTTCCCAGTGCTTCTGCTGAAAGGTACATTCCTGCCTTCCTCTCTGGTTTTTCTGCATAATTCTTTTGCTTTATATGTTTCATCAGCTCAGGCTGGATTTTTCTGCTTACACTGACCATATTCTTGTCTATCTAGAGACATTACTCTTGGACCTGTTTCTGTATGGAATATTCCTTACCTATGCTTTTGACTACCAATTCATATTCATGATTCAGACTTCAACTGAAATATCTTTTCCTTAAGAAAGATGTCTCTGTCTACAGGTGTACTGATATGTATACAGTGAACCATGAAAAGCACACTTCACCTCAGCTCCACAGCCCTGGCTCCTAGCTCAATATTTAGATCTGTGGCCTTAAGAGAACACTCAGACACACCAGCTGGTCCCCCAACTCCACAACCGTGGACCAACTGTGGACCAACTCCATAACCATTCCTCTCTGCATTTTTCTTTAACTCTGACCCATTACATTTCCCTAATATCCAAAAAGGTTTAGGTTACTAAACACATGTGATCTTGGAACAACTTGTACATTTCTTACAATGCTTTTCTTACATGAGATAAACTACAGCTTGACTGAAGTCAGGTTTTGCTTCAGTAGACATGAAATCCAACAGTCTCTTGTCCCAGTTTCATAGGACATAATCAATATCTATTTGTTATAAGTGAATATATGTAATTTAGGTATAACACATTTATAGCATAAGCCTAAGAATGTGTTAGGCTTATTTAGGCAAAGATAACTTATCTTTGCCTAAATAAGTTTAAAAATAAGATAAGTTTAAAAATAAGATAAGTTTAAAAATTCATTCCGTCTGTTTATTCTTCTCCCTTTGAAGTTTTCATTATAATTTTCATGTTTTGCAGTCAAATGACACCATTTATTCATAGGTTCTTTTCACAACTATGAATAAAGTGCTCATAAATCACTACACATAAGTTGTAAAGTTTTCACAACTAATCTTAAAAATATATTAAAAGTGTAATGTGCATTTTGTCGTAACCAGAGTTGAAAGCTTTCATCATATCATTTCGATACAAGGTTGGCAAAAATGTTATTAATGTTTAACATTTTAATACTTGCTGTTAAAATGCCACATTAATGAATCTATTAAATGTAGCTGGTGATGCTGATTGATATTTTTCTCCTTAAAATATATTTCAGGAATTACTGGATACAGATGAGTGAGGGAGAGAGAGATCTATATATAGTATAGATCGGAATGTCTGAATTCTGTTTTGAAGATTCCTACTCAAAAAAGACTACTCAGTTACAACCATAGAATATTCCATGAGAATTAGTGGCAGTTGGAACCTGCAAAGAAAACTGGAGATACTGCATCCAGAGCAGCCTTCCACAGTAAAGTTAGTGAATGACCTCAGCCCAGCACCTGCCCCCACAATTGTGGAAGGAGAGGAGTTGGAGATCCAATTGCAGGGAAGGGCTCAGTGTTCGGACCTGATTCCCAGAGCAGCCTCTTTGCTCTAAGCCATGTTCCACACTGTCAAGTTCCCAGAGTGGATGAGGGGAGGGCACCCACAGGAGGCAGCTGGTGGTTAGAGAGTAGGTTGGAGGGAGTCCTGCTGGGGGCTGGAGCTGGTGAACATGGACCCAGCTCTTGCAGTCAGAGTGCAGGCTCAGGCAGAGTTACGCAGGATTGGAAGGACATTTTGGTGCCCTGCTCCCATTCTAGGCAGATACCTGCTCCACACCACTCTGGGAGTGAACTTGCACCTTAGCCTTTCTGCACGAGAAGAGTCACTACTTGCCATGAGCTCTGCACCTAAATCCTAGCAACAAGACAGAGCCATGCATCCAAAGCAATAGAAAACATTATTTATATTTTTTGCTCTTTTCCTCTTTCTGCTCCTTCCCCCCGTTTTATTCCGTTATGTGCCACTTCTTTATTTTAAGAGTGTGTGTGAATGTGTATGTGTATTTCTCCTCCTCTTGCCCTTTTCTTCCACTGTAATTGATCCAAGGTAAGGGATCTTGTCCCTTTTTATTCCTTCTACTTTTATCCATATCTTTTCACTTGACTTCTTTCTCCTACTTCTTATCCTTCCTCTACTTTTCTTTCTCCTCACCCTTTTCATCTGTCTCGTTTTAACTTTTTCTCTAATATTTATAGAATCCTCTCATCCCCATTTCCACCTACCAGTGTTACACCCAGGTCTCCCTGTTACCCTACTGGTGTTACACCCAGGTCTCCCTGATACCCTATCTAAATATAGAATATACCTCTACCATCAATGAGCTCCTTGGCCCCCTTCTAATTTCCTCCTCTTCATACTACATAGCAGAAGACTTTTTTTTTAATCTTTTTTTCTTTTCTCCCTCCTCCCCCAGCATTACCCGCACCTCAAGCATCTGGGCTTTAGATAATTGATTCTATAAAATTGTTGGTGAATGCTATTTTTTACCATAAGAGGACACAGAGCAACCATACATTGTGCATATTAGCCCTGCGTCAATGTCTGGGCTGTTATGATGCTTATACTAACTGTAGATTTCATCTCTTGGCTAAAGGAAGATCCAAAAGTCCCATTGTACATTCTCAGCCTCCCCAGATAAGTACCCTGTAACTAATTGGTACCTATCCAGTTTGATTGCATAGGAATACTCCACACTCGGTGGATAATTTCATGTCAGTAAATTGGTCTGTTATTCCACCATCACATCCAGAGGGAGGGCCTACAAGAGTACCTAACCCAAGAGCTCAGACTCCATCAGACTCTCCAGAAGTCACTTCAACCTGCTCAAAAAAAGCCATGAATACGAGTTAGTTTCAGTATCGTAGTAGAAGATTCAAAAGAGATTACAGTGTGGGCACTCAGACTTGCAAAAAAGGTATATGTGAATCACACAGGCACTGTCTTATTGGAATATTTAAACTGTTCTAGCATTGGATATCTCACTGGTTTCAATTTTTCTTTCTTTCTTGATTTATTAGGTAGTGTGGAGTTATACTATGCTCTTTTATGATTTTTTGTGTTTGTTTTTCACACTTGTGTCCTTTTTCTTGCATTGGCTCTAATGTAATGTCTAGATTTTCCCCCTTGTCACAGATCCCTATCTGGTTACTTCACCCCAACCCAAAACAACACTCTTTGCAAATTTCTTTGTCCTTTTCCCAAATAAACTCCACATCCCAGAGTTTTAATTTCCCATACTTAGCTCCCCATAGTCACTCCTTTCTTGTCTAGTATTAATCTCCTATCCTCCCCACCTAAGACTTTGGCGGTCCCATATCTTCCATAGCCTGTCAGCAGGTTCTGATATCTATAAACTTCCCTCCTGTTATGATTGATACATTGTGTCAACTTGGGGAATCTGGAGGTTTAACTGAGTGATTCAGCAGGAAGCCAGGGTGCTTACTTCGTAAACATCCTGAGCCTGTGGAAGAGGAGGACATGGAGATTGTGTGAGAGGTTCACGACCCCTGGGTGGGGGTAGGCTGTTTACAATGTAGGGGAGAAAAGGCGGCTGCTTGCAGTCATTCCTCCATTTTGCTTGTGGTTTTTGCTGTGCTCTGCTGCTGTGAACAGTTTGCCCTCTGCCATGGGCCACTCTGCCTCTGAGACAGCCAAGTATGGACTGAAACCTCCACAAACTGTAAGCTAAATAAACCTTTCCTCCCTTCATTTTGGGTGTTGGGTATTTTGTCTCAGCAACAAGAGAAAAGTATCCAAGACAACTCCATCACAAAGTGATCCTCCTTCCTCCCATATATCCCAGTTGCACCTACAAATATCCTCTGAAAACTTTCAATAACAACCCTTTGACTCAACTGAAAGTACTCCAATAGAATCAGACCCCACATCAAACTTTTCTGCTCCACTGTGTCCCCATCTCCTCTACCAACCTCTCTCTTAATGCTTTTACTCCTCATCCAATAACCTCTCATTCTCTTCCATGTCACCTACCTCATTACAGAACTATCACCAATAATAAATGATCCTAATGTGCACGTAGGATAGACAAAGGGGATAGTACAACTGCAAGGACTATCACGTAGAAGTAGGGTATGACTGAATCTGCTGATGCTGTTATAACCAAAAGTAATTCTTCAAGCAAAACATAGGTAAAGAATCAAAATCACTTAAAGTAAATCACAAAAGGAGTAAATACTTGGACTGGATGTACAAAGCTAAAACTTATTAATGAGGAGGCAAGATCTTACTAAAACTCTCCATGTAAACCAAAAACCTTCCTCATTTTTCTAGTCCTCAACCTGAAATAACCCCACAAAAAAAGGAAGGAAAAACGAGTAGGGCATAACTATACACACAAATAATAACACAGATATACATAAAAGCATAGAGAAGCAATGCAACAGAAGATCCCCAAGTTCATTCAACTCTCACAAGGCAAAGAAAGTGGTAACAAATGGAAAAGAAAACAAATCTCGGAGAGCAGAACACTAAGAAAAGTTCATAGAAAGCATGAAGAAAATAGATGAGTTCAAAGAGGAAATCAGCCAAAAGTTCACAGCAATTTCATTCAATATACCCAGAGTGAATTTGGGAGAGATAGGGAAAAAATGGGATAACATAACCAAGACAGCTCAAAATTTGAATGCCAGATTCAACAAAGATAAGGAAACTTGACAAGATGTCAGACTGATATAAAAAAGTGTATAGGATTCATACATGGCAAAAGTCATCAATATGAAGACAAAGTGCCTAATATTGAGGACAAAATAGTGAATTATTATGAAATGTTCAGGAAGCCAGAAAGAAAATAAGAGAACAAAAGAAGACTATCCAGCAGCTACTAGATGAGAACAAGAAGACCAATCTAAGCATAATCAGAGTTTGAGAAAAACTAGAAGATAGCACAGATTGATTCACTAACATGCCTTCAAAACTCAAAGAAGAAAATTTCCCAAATATGAGAAAAGAGTTTAAAATACAAATGACTCTTATGGAATACCACACAATTATGTTGAAGAAGTTCACCAAGGCATATCCTCATTCAATTCCCAGATATTCAGCTAAAAACAGAATATTAAAGGCAGTCAGAGTAAAACAAAATCACATATGAAGGTAAACCAATCATAATCCCAGCAGACTTCTCAGCACAAATCCTGAAGGCCCAAAGTACTTGGTGTGAAATATTTCAAGCCCTAAGATCAAATAACTTCCACCCCAGATTGGCTTCCCCAGCAAAGCCATGCTCCAAAATAGGTAGAAAAATAAGTTATTTTCATGAAAAAGACCAATTCCAATGATATAGGAACAGTAAACCAGCTCTTGAGAAAATACTTAAGGATATTCTCAACAGAAAATATAAAATGGACACAGCTAAAAACACAGAGAAAATTACTGATATCGGTAAACAGCAATAAGAAAAGTCAGGAAAACAAAACAAAGGATTTACCAACAGACAAAAAACATAATGATATTAAATAACCAACACATCTCAGTAATACCTCTCAGTGTTAATTTAACAGCATCAACTCTCCAGTTAAAAGACCCAGATTGGCAAACTGGATCAAAAGACAGAATCCAGCTATCTGCTGCATCCCAGAAGCTCTTCTAATCAAAAAGATATTCATACATTAAAAAATCAAAGGATAAACTTGAGACAGTTTTAGGTAAATGGATGCACCTTGAGACCATACTTTTATGTAAAATAAATCAGACACATATGCTTAAATATCACATTGTTTCACTTGTATGAGAAACCAAAAGCATGTATAAGGACCAAAATAGGTGATAGATATTTGGAAGGAGGAAGAAAATGTTCAAATAGGAAGGGAAAAAGACAGGGGAGATGTGGAAAGGAAGGAATGGAAAAGGAAAAAATGAAAACAAAAGGTTTTTGTAAATGGAAAAAAGATAAAGGATTGAAGGGTGGAGAGAGGATGGGAAAAAATTAAGATATGTATAGGTACAAATTGCCTATGATGAATGTAATCAATATGTGTGATATGCCGGACATGGTGGCACATGCCTGTAATCTCAGCACTAGGGAGGCTGAGGCAGGAGTATTGTTGTGAGTTCAAGGCCAGCCTGGGCTACAAAACAAGTCTACAGCCAGCCTGAACTGCATAGGGAGATCCTGTCTCAAAAAGACAAAAAACAAAACAAAACGAAATATGTGTGACAAATGTGCGATAATAAAAGAAATAGTTAAATGATTAAAGGATGGAAAAACATTTCATGCACCAGAGCCCAAAACAAGCCGTTCTAGCAACTCTAGTATGGAACATGGTAAACTTCAAGCTAAAACTGGTTAGAAGTGGCAAAAGTCTCTACACACTAGTTAAGGGAACAGTACAACAAGCAAAGATAACATTGATAAGCATATATGCACCTAACACTGGAGCACCTATTTTCATAAAACAAAAACTACTGGAATTAGGAGATCAAATCAACACTAACATGATCATAGTAATAAGAGATTTTAATGCTCTGCTTTTGTAAAGAGATAGGTGAACTAAACAAAAAGCCCATAAAGAAATATTAGAACTGAACCATACCCTTCAACATATGGACTTAACTGCTGTTTATGGGGAAATCCAGCCCTCTATAACAGAGTATATGTTCTTTTCAGCAGTGCATGGTACTTTTTCCAAACTATATCATGTATTAGTCCACAAAACCAGCTTAAATAAATATAAAAGAATTGAAATTTCCACATGCATACTGTCAGACCACCATGCAATGAAAATAGCAACCAACGACAGCAGAAATTTCAGAAAATGCAAAAGCTCCTAAGTATAAAATACATTTATATATTATATATTTATATATTTAAACGTAAAATATATATTCATGCATTGCTTAATTATATATTTCAATTTAATAGAGAGAAATAATGATGAGAACAAATTAGCTATGAAAATATGAACTTTTATATTCAAAACAATTATAAAGCTAAATAAAATTACATAAGCTCATGTAGAAGGAGGTAAATCAATTTCCTTATTCTATTTTTGTGGGCCTTCAGGTGGATCCACCTATTTAACCAGACAGAAATCAAGAAGATTCTAGAATCACAGGTTCTCTCAGTTTGGGATGCAAGGAAAAGTTTCCTCTCCTGTCTCATCTCTACCCTGGAATTGCATCTGTCACCAAAAGAAGGTAGCAAATACGTATGATTTACTAGCAATACTAAATGGATATGTATTCTCAGCTGCAGGAATTCCGTTTACTAATTCCCTCAGAGGTATTGAGTGAATTACTATTGAGCACCTACTATATATCAGGCATTGAGTGAGTCACATGATTCTTGTTTTCCAAGAGTTCACAATTAGTAATCCAAAGAAAAGAAAGAAGGGGAGAGGACAGGAGAGAAGAGATAATGAAAATAAAATAAACACACCTTGTGATAAGAGCTATAATGGACATGAATGAAGCAATGAAAGGGAAGAAGAAGGGCTAGTTTCAGCCATGATGTTGAAGAAATGCGATGTTTAAGGTGTAATCTGAAGGATAAAGCAGCTATGCCAAAAAAAAGAAAAGGTGTGGCCTCCAAGTGAGTTCTAGACAACACCTCCATGAGTAACTGTGACAGCTGATTCTCACTGAGAATGTGGATCAACTGAGCATTCTTCTACACACTTTTCATCTAATTCTCAAAGCAACTCTGTGCTACAGCCAGGCACAGTGGAGAACACCTGCAATCCTAGCACCTGGAAGGCTGAGGCAGAGGATGGCTCTGAGTTTGAGGTCACCCTATGCTACATAGTAAGTTCAAAGCCAACTTGGACTACGGGAGTGAGACCCTGCTGCCAAAAAGCAACTTTGTACTGAAGAAAATTTATTTCTCTCCTTTTCCATATTATGAGAAAATGAAGTTACACATACAGAACATCACTGATTTGCCCAAAAACACCCAGCTAGCTGGTTACATATCAGGATACAAAGCCTGTCATCAGAGAAGGGCACTTAAGCACCACACTATATTCCCCCTGTTGTAAGAAGACCGTCTTGTAGAAGACAAATTGATGTGTTTTAAGGAATTTTGAACATTTCGGTAGATGACAAAAAATTTTTGCACAGCTTTATGGATATATGATGATACTGTGGTTTTTTTTTTTTTGTTTTTGTTTTTTTTTTTTGCAGTACTGGGGATCGAACTCAGGACCCTGCGCTTGCTAGGCAAGCACTTATTCCACTGAGCTATATCCCCAGCCCTTTATGGACATATGATAAGCTTGGATTTTTTTAAGTGAAATGGAAAATCACGGATGGACCTTAAATGATGGGATATAGTTTTGTAATTTTTATTTTATAAATCTCACTCTACATGCTGCTGTGTGGAGAATAGTTTTAAAGAGTAAAGGGAAGGAAGAGGGGCAAATTCAGGCCAATTGCTGTAATCCAAGAGAAAGATGAAAATAACCCCCACAAAGTGGCAACAGATGAATACTGGAAAGAGACAGATGATTACAGGTATCCTTTGAGAGCGTAACTCATAGGATTTATGGATGAGTTGAAAGAATAGGATTCACAGTCCCCAGTAACTCCTGAGGCTGCAGTTTGAACAAGTGGACAGACGAAGCTCCATTTCCTTCGGGGGGGGGGAAACGCTGAGCCCACGCTTCCCCTTCACAATCCCTAGTTTGAGATGTCTGTTGGACATCTGTGAAGAGATGTCAAGTAGGCAATCGCACACAAAAGTGCAGAGCTCCAGGGGAATCTCAGGGCTGAAAATGCAAACTAATAATTGATCAGTCTACTTGAGCAACGTAAAACCGTGAAAAATGTTGCAGTCATGTAAGAAGCAGGCAGAGGAGTTAGCCTCTAGGAAAATTCTGATGCACATCAAGAAAGGACGCCCTAAAGCAAGACTGAGACAATGCAGAACAAATACGAGGTAAAGGAGGAGCGGGCCGGGGAGAAAATGTGTTGCAGGTAGAAAGAAATGATCAGTGTGTCAACATTACTGGTTGGTGTAAGATGAGAAAATAGGAATGCCTGCTGGATTTTGCAACACTTTGAAATAGGTTGGAGAATGGTTGGAGGCCAAGGACCTAGAGACAAAAGGGACAGATAATTCCTCAAGTTGGGAACAGTCAGTCATTGATATAGATAGTTCTATAGGCTCTAGGTTCCAGAAAACATTTTTCTTAGGAGTAAATGCATAAAATTGTTTAATAGCAGGAAAACGACAAACACTAAACAAACAGGCAAGAACAATGTGACTGTCTATGCAGTAAGGATTGCATGCTGAAAATTATTATAAAACTTCTCAATAACCAAAAAATATTGGGTTTTCATTGTTTTGATTAGTACGGTAAATCGAGAGGAAAAATGGGACACACATCAATCAAGCTTGGCTATGTGATACTGAAGGATTCAACCACACTACCCATGTGTGCTTCCTCTGTGTTCCAGGCATCGTTCTGCACTTTAACATTCAAAGACACAGAGGTAATCAATAAACAAATGCCATTCATAAGGAACTGACAGTGTAGAGGGGGAAAGAAAAAACTAACCCATTGTGGGAAATTTTATTTGATATCAGAATCCTTATGTAAAATTAGATGCAGCTAGAATGACAAGCTAGGAAGCACATTAAGGCATGCCTTTAATTTGATATCTGGGCCCATCCCTGGAGACTTTGAAAGCAGTTGTCAATCACCTGATAGAAGGCCATTTCAATGGCTATTTTGAACAATGAGGTAAATTAAACTAACAGTATGCCCACTGTATTCTAAATAATTATAGTCTTTTGGACAGATGTGTTGCTCTATACAGAATTATAGCATTTTAGTACAGGCATTTATTTGATTGCCAAAAATATATGGACACAAATATGTATCTTTGAACACTTGCATTTACATAAACATCTAGAAAAGAGAAAGATTAAATCACATTAATAAATAGGCAGTTTTTAATTCTAAGGAAGCTATAGACATCTTGTATGAAATAGGAACTTTATTATACAAATACCTATCATTTTCATAAACTATAGCAGTTTATGTACAATTTTTAAAAATTGTTAAGAAAGTATATATTTATGTTCAATAGAAATCCTAATGAATTATGTTTTTTAATCAGGTACAGCTTTTCTAAGGCATTAGCAACCACTGCTAAATTCTTCATTAGTGTCAAACATATTTTTCCCATCACTCATTTAAAATCATCCAACCTCCTCAGAACAACCCAAAAACAATTTTGGCTGGCCAGCTGGGAGATTAGCAATCTAAAAGGTTGTGAACTTCTGAGGTGAAATTTAATAGTGCAGTTTATTGAAACCTGGTGCAAAAATTGGAAACAACCCAAATGTCCATCAATAGGAAAACAAATTGGGTTGTATCGACACACTGGAATATTAATCAGCAATAAAAAAAAAAACACAGTGCTAATAGCAGTATTTCTACAGACTCACAGGTGAAAACCAAGGACATGTGTCAACAGTGTATTGTACAGTTCCATTCATATGAAGCTCTGAATCAGGTAAACTTAATCTATGGTACCAGAGATTGGAAAGAGGCTACTTTTGTCAGTAATGAGTAAGTCATGACTCAAGTAAGTCATGAGGACCCATCCTTCTGAGATGGTAAACATTTTTTCAATTTTTTAAACGTTTAACTGATTCATCAAATTGTGCATATTTATAGGGTAGCATGTGATGTGTATACATTGTGTAATGTTCAAATTAGGGTACATGCACACATCTCAAACAATTCTCACAAGTATTACTTACATATTGAAAACATCCAAAATTCTTTGCCTTGGCATTTTAAAAATACTTATAGTCAGGAAATTGTTCAAAAGGAAAGAACAACTAGGATAAAAGAAAAGAGAAAAGAAAGAAGGGGAAAAAAAATATATATATATATATACACACACACATACACACAAAGGATCACTAACATAGGGGTACTACTGACTTATATTGCTCTATGGAAAGGAACAGTTAACGTTTAAGTGTAGGATCAACCTTACATGTCTATATTTGTTTATCTCAGTATCCAAATTGAAGATAACAAACAATATGTAATGCGACAACTATTGTTAATTTCCTATCACCTTGTCTGAGATTCTGTATCGCTTGTGTTGTTTTTGTGTTATTTTCTAAATGCATGTGTGTTCGTTAAGATGTTTTCATTGTTTTATCTTTAAAATTAAAAAAATAGAAATACTTATAGTCCTCTGTAGTCATCCTTCTGGGAAGCAGAACTACAGATTTTCTTTCATGTAAGTGTAAGTTAGCGCCCCTTCATCCACCTTCCCCTGCTTTCTCTCCAGCTAGTCTGCCCAGCTCTGAGAAGCACTGCACTACTTTCAACTTTTAGAAGATCAATTTTTTCCACATTTGAGTGAGATCTGGTAGTATTTGTCTCTCTGTAACAATCTCTCTTTTTTTTTTTTCATCAGAAATAGGATTTTGTCTATCACTATTAAAACTCTGGGTTTTAGACAGACTCCTGGACCGGCGGTTCATGTCCATCCGCTCGCTCAACTTTAGCTCCAGTCTCACCCCAGTAGCTTTTCCAGAGCTGCTACCTTCACCGTGAAGCTCCGTGAGTTTCCCCAATTCAAACTTGGGCTTCTTCAGCATTTTTACTTTTCTGACGAAGACGTCATGAAGCGGGTAAATGGACTGGCAAGCCTTCTCTATGTCTTTCCCAATGCTGTCTGGAATCAGTTTATTGACCACTTCCTTCAAGTCATTTGTCTGCACTTCTCAGGTCATGATTTCCATCATCTTCTTCCGGATTTGGCGGACCTGTTGTTGCTGCGCATAAGAGGTCTTCCGTATCTGATTGTTGCGTTTTTTAGTAAAGCCGACACAGAACAAACGAAGCAAATAACCATCGGTAGTCTTGACATCAACATGAGCTTCGATCATGGTCTGCCATTTTTTAACCACGGAACACATTTTGTCACGGGTGAGATCCATGCCGTGGAAGTTAGTCAGGCAGTTTTTGCCCCGAACATCTTCAGTAATTAGCTTGAATTTCCTAAAGGCAACTTCATCATTTTGCAGATCAGCAAGGCTCACTTCAAACACACGACCTTTGAGCCCATCAGATGTAATTTTGGTTCCTTGAGTTCTGGTGACTAGTGTTTTTCCAATATTCCTTATGTTGAACATCGCCGGCGCCTTCACATCATACCAGTCTTTTTTAGAAAATGTATCAACCACTTTCTTCTTGGCTTCCTTTCTGCCGCCCTTCATAAGGCGCTTGTTCTTGCCGACCGCCACGGTGCTGCTCAGAGAGCCGAAAGGGCTGTAACAATCTCATGTCACTTAATATAATGATATTTTCTTCTATACAAATGTGCACAATGGTCAAAACCTATCAAACTGAAATATTTAAGATCTAAATATTTCACTGAATGCAAATGTATGGATTTTTTAAGTGATAAAAGCATACTTTTCTTAAAATCTAGAAAATAAGAAGAATGTGGGAACAGATTGCAAAAATCAAATTAGCCTATACTTTTCAAAAATCTCTCTTCAGAATTTATACGTAATTATATCTTCTGAAATTCTTTTGTTGAATTTATTATTATTATCCTGCTTAAAATTACAAAGAATAAGAATTACTGAAGATCCTATAAATATCACATCAAGTTTTAGTCTTTCTATTGATGGAGGTGTTTAATATTCTTTTTTATACAGATCACTCACTTTGATGTTTCTTTCAGAGATTCAAAATTTCTCACTTAAAAAAAATCCTGCATCAACAATTTTGGAAATAATGAAGGACTCTGTTTCTCATTTTGACTTCTTTCACTCTTCCCATGGAACCCTTAACTCAGTTAAACTGGTTAACATGTCACCGTCCAATTTTTAATGTCATAGTGCAACAATTGACCTCCTTTGCTCTAGGGTGTTGTTTTATTAATCATGTTTACCTGGCACATGTTGGCTCAGACTCAGAATGACAGGGCCCTCATGATTGACTGTTAATTAATTGATTTTACTGAAAACATTTTCTCAATACAGCAGTCCATGGAATGTTGAAACAAACACTGGCATTTAATATTTTAAAACTCAGATGTGCTATGCTCATTAAAAATTAAATAATAGCAGATAATTCCCATTAAATTACCACCCATTGGATATAGAGTTAATAAAAGAAAGAGATGCAGGTTGCTAGATGCTCTCGCTGACAAGGATCCTTTCTGAACTGAATGTTCCAGGACAAGATTCTTTCCCAGGAAGGTGCCTCTCAAATTGTTCTTTCAGGTCACTAGAGCAGAAACCAAAAGAGATGGAAGGCCATCAGTAAGTAGTATCATGATAAAATTGCCAGTGTGATTTCTTTTTAAATATCTTCCAAGAGTTCGTACGTGGAATTTATTTTTCTAAAAAAGATATGCATACAGCGTGATGCATCTGGAGAGGTTATTATAATTTTTTCATCTACAAAGACATTCGCACACCACGAATGCAGGTTGACCTTTGGCCCCATGCCAGCTTGCTCATCTTCTCACCAGGACCGCAAGTCAGTTGCACAGCGCCCTGATGGGCAGAGCAGGCTTCCGCATGTCTGACGTGTACTGTTGAAGTTATAGGTTGGGGAGCTCAAGGCAAAAGCTGGAAAACGGAGTCAGAGCTACAGAAAAGATAAAGAGAAGGGTCCTCTCATACCTCGGTTGACTTTGTAGGTAATGCTGGGTTCCCTGGAGGGATTATTGTTATCACCAAATTTACATTTTAAAAATCTCTGGACTTTGCTTGCTTGTGAAGCTTTAACCTGAAACATAAATCGTACCCAGTTATTACACTGAAAAAGTGGCTGTTAGGGAAACAGTAGATCTCATTACGCTGAACAGGGTCCTTTATCTTTATATGACTTTTGTTGTTTTTCCCCAACTTTGTCCGATTTAAAAATGACTTTACTTTCTTTAAGGAAACAAACAAGTCTTCACGATACAGGCCCCCAGTATTTCTGCATAATAATGCTGATGTGTGTGAACATAAAAAGAAATCCATACTAGGCAGCCAACAAAGGACAACATTGTAAATGGAAGTCCTTTTCTCTTATCATTTTATTTCAAATAGTTTAAAAGACAAGAACAACTGAGACTTTTCTCCATTTCAGATGTAATGAAATAAGGTTATTGTTACACTGATATACTGTACCGTGTTAGAGATTACTGTTTGCAAATGGAATAGCAGTCTCACACATTTTACAGCAAAATTACAAATGTTTGCAGTTTGGGTCAAGACAAATGTCACAATGTCCTAAAAATGATTTTTGAATGTTTGAAGAATGTTCCAAATATACTACAAAAGCTAGAAAGAAATTTAAGGGCCGATCAGCTATCTTCTACAAATGAATTTAAAAATGAGGACAAAATACATTTGTTTCTCGGAAGGAAAAGAAAATCACAATAGACGCCACCTACAGATCGAATCTATTCTGTCCCAAGTATACTGTAAGAAAATAAACAGAAAGACATTGCACTCTCTACTTCTGAGCAACCCTAAAGCTAACTGGAAAAATAAAATGTGCAGCGTAAGAATTAGAAAACTCAGGGAGGAGATAGGTATTTGCAGCAGAAAAAAAATACAATAAAAATTATACCACGCATCTTTACTAATAAAAGGTAGATTGAGAAAAGACTGTCACGTATTTATTTTTTAAAGGTATCACAGAAGTAAACAATTGTGGTTTGGATTTATGAGGAAGTAGCATTTCCATTAAGACACCAAAGAAGGCAAAACAGGCAAAAAAAAAGGAGGGGGTCAAATTAGTAAATGAGGGAATGAGTATGGCTTGGGAATGTCATCTGTGAATGCTAAAAGCTTACATGATTATTGATTTATGAAAGATGCAAAGGCGAGGTGTGAGCATTGAAAAATGTCCCTATACCAAGGAGCAGCAGTCCATGTATTCAAGCGTGTGGCAGGCTATTCACATAAGAAAAGACAGATATATTTAATTATAAATCTTCATTAAAGCATGAGAAAGCTTTTGTCGATCTTTAAGTAGGAAAGAACATCTTAACAGCATTTTATTTATATTCCCCTATCATCTTGTGTGCAAGATAGACTTTAGGGAGAATTCCTTGGAGGCAAGAGATCAGTTACAAAGCAATTACAACAATCTTTGAAATCGTAAGAACCTGGAAGTTCTGGGTAAGCTCCACTTTTACCGAGCACCGAGTGCAGTCGAGGCATCACAGCAGCCTCTGAGACTGCAAAGACGAGGACAAGGATGCTGCCTTTAAGGAGATGGCAAGATGTTGAATCTCTCTCACTGTAACTTGAAAGTTAGAGTGACGGGACAGTCACATACGTTGCTATGGAAGGAAGACAAGAGCCACTCAGCCCAGCCTAAGTGGGAGGATAAAGGTCACTTGGGAAGTTATGCTCATACTTCCTCTTGAAGACTGAGTAAACATCACTAATGGCAGAAGGTGTAAGTCTGGAGGTGGAAGACTACAATATAATAAAAGACGAAAGGCAATACTTTGGTCATATTATGGCACTTGCTACTGAGCTTATAGATGAAATAATATCACTCTGATTATAAAAGTAGTATGGTAAGAATTATGTTTTTGAAGGGTACTTCAGGCACAATCAGGACAAGGTGACACTGGAAAGAAGGAACTTCGCTGGAATACAGTTTAAGTAAGTCTGCTAAGTAAAGAGTTTTATAATTGTGAGGCAATGGAAATGATTGAAAAATAGGGTAACATTTGAGAGACAGAATGAAAAAGATTGACTGGTCTGTAAGATTGTTAGCTAGGAAAAGTAAAGAAGGAAGTATTTTGCATGATTGCTAGTTTCAGCTGGTTCCTTGGCTGGTGTGTCAGTAATTGCCATTCACAACGCAAGAGGATGATTCCAGAGAGGTGATGCCAGTGCATCCCGTTTACAATATTGTTCATCTGAAGGGCCTATGGACAGGTACTGCAAGCTGCGTGAAGCAGAAAAATGGTGAGCTAGTCAAGATAAAACATGCAAGTCTGGGAATCACTAGCATCTAGACAATTACAAAAGTTGGGCGATACTACGAAAGTAAGGATTTTAGCTTAGGGTTGAAGACAAAATCCCGAGAACAACAGCTGAAGAGAAGAGAAATTAGAGAAAGTGAGGAAGGGGACAAAAGAAACTTGAAAATCTGTAGAAAGAAAACTGGCAGTAAGTAACAAAGACGGAAACCGAAGGCAATAGAATCCCTTGGTGATTACCTGTGAGAAGCCTGAACTGCACGTGAATAACAGAAAGTAGTGCCCGGTGTGATTTAGAGAAGGCACTAGAAAATGGGGTTACGCTTCCACACGAGGGCTTACGTTCCGGGAGCCGGGATAAATGTGCCAACACATATAGATGAGCACTTGTGGTAGACGAAGGTACAGGTACGAGTTTGCTGCCAATCCTCATTTGCTTGTCTGTCAAACAATGTGAGCCTACAGAATATTACATGGTTTGTGACTCAATTGCATTAAAACCCAACTCCTTCCCTGTGTTCAAGAGCTGTTAGGTTCAATCAAGGAACTCAACAGTTGGTGGACTCCACAAATCAGAAGGAACAAGACAATTTCCATGAAGAACTGTGGTTCTCAGAGTTGTTTCGTTTCCTCACTTCATAATGGTGTCATTAGTTAGACTTCCAGGCACTCCATAAAGTGAAACCATTCACTCAGGCTGACACTTATATAGGCTAATCAAATGCCTGTGAGGTGTGTAGAAAATAATTAACCACAGTCCCAGACAGAAGTTGAAAAACATCATAAAATACACTTGTAATACATCCTTTAAAGATGTAAAATTTCTCTCAACAATGAGTAAAAATTGAAGAAAGACAATTATGCAAGCACTTCAATGCCACAGAAGTGTGTGTGCTGGCAACTCAGCACCACCAGCGTGAGAGGCTAAAGCAAAGGCCAATTTGAACCACTGGCAGTTTCCACACTTTCCCCTCCCTTTGCACTGTCATCTAAAGCCACTTAGTCACATGTTCTCACATTTTGCAAAGTTGCACAGAAGACAATATCACTGAAAAGTCATGCTGAAGGGAGGCAGGAGTGTGCAACACTCCTCAGGAGCTGCTGGAGGGTGGCGTTATCTTTCATTGTAGTGTGTTTTTAAGTACAGGAAAGATACCCAAGCGCGACTGACATAGGAAACTTCTGGTGGCTTTATGCATCTCATAAGTCTCTCTAAGGATATCCTTAGGGTAATGGTGGCAAATCTATGGCACATGTGCCACAGGGGACATGTAGAACCCTCTGTATCAGCACATGAGCTCAGTTTCCCCAGCATCCTCAGGGGAGCTGAACATTTGGCTAACAGCACACACAGGCACCATGCACATGCTCAGGAAGGAGTAGGCATGATGTCATGAGGCCAAACTCATCCACAACTTGTCTGAGGTTTTGCCTGGCCAGTCAGTATTCAGATTTAATTGCAGTGTTGGCACTTTGTGATAAATGAGTTTGGGGTTAGAGTCTGGGCACTGGGTCTCTAAAAGACTTTCCTTCACTGCTTTAGGATACAAACCTTTGTAGTTAAATCCCAGCTCGAACTAGCATTTCTTAGCTTTATGCATCTGACAGTTTTATGGATATGTTTAGATTCATGGAAAGTGAGGAAACACTAAATATAGAAAGGAACACCCTCAAATTCACTGTGAAACTTGCTATGTGGTGTGATGTTCTTAAAACAAGAGAATAAAACAACTTTCTATGATCTTCACTATTTCTTTCATATCTAGTAGTCAGTAAAACCAAACACTGAAAGTGTTAAGTAAACTGGGCAAGCCACTTTGGTCTATAGAGTTCACAGGTGAAAGATGTTCAGTCACTTGAAAATAGTACTTTTCCCTTTAACCACACCTTTAGATCAAGGTTTAGGAGTATTTACAAACTTGAATTACTACTCTAAAACTCTGTGAATCTGCCCACATTTTGGACTAGCAATCTCCCAAGTGATTTAGCAGTACTATGCCTCACTGTCTTGCAAGTCACTTGGGGAGTCAGAAATAAATCTCAAGAACTTTTGCGGCCTATGCTCTGCTGAAAGCATAATTTGACATGTTTACCCTCATTTTGAATAACTAGTTCTTCAAATACTAGGAAAAGATGTGACTTCAAGGATAGGAAATTTGTGAAGGTAAAATGTTCAACCTGAAGGTCAAAAAAATACTACAACTGAGGTACACTAAACTCATGCCATTTAAAGTCCTTTCAGTTTAATATGTTTTCAAATACAAAGTGTAAGTACATTTTTTTCATTTATGCAGGAATTCAATTTTTTATTTCTTCCTATCTCTCAGCTTCTCCGTCTCTCTTCGTGTTTCTCTCCCTTTCTTACATTTAAAATGTAAAAAGTTTTAACAATCACATTAATGATCCCTTGGGGTATTTCTTTTCCAGAATCACAGTAAGGAAACTTATTCAAAATAAAATGACACCTAAGAGATTCATATACCAAACCATTTGCTCTACTTCTTACCAAAGAGTTCTTTAGTTTTTACAGCTTCTATGGGTGGGAGATGAAAAGATAGCTTACTGAGTTTTGGTTTATGGGTTGCAATTCAGATTCAACTGGGAAAATTCTTCTTTCATGCTCATCTGGTGGATGTTGGGAGGGTTCAGTCTTTCTCAGGTTGTTAATCACATCTGAAAAATATTTTAATCATTCCTGAAAATACCTTTATACCAATATCTAAACTGGTGCGTGAGCAAAACTAGGTTTCATGGCTGCAGCAAGCTGAATGCTTATTTTCCCCCAAAATTTATCGGATGAAGTCCTAATACACAAGGTGAATATATTAGGAAATGAAGCCTTCAGTAGGTCTGGAGATTATCAGAAAGGAGTCCTTCTGAATGGGGTAAATGCAATCATGAAGACATCCCAGAGACCTGAGATTCCAGGCCTGTTCTTTCTATTAAGTGAACTCATACTAAAAAATGGCCATGACTGAACCAGGAAATAGGCCCTCACCAGACAATGAGTGTGCCAGCACTTTGAATTTGGACTTCCCAGCTCTAAGAACAGTAAGAAATAAAGGTTCTATTGCTTATGAGCTACCCAGTCCTATGATAGTTTGTTGCAGTAGCACAAATGGCCTAAAACAATCATCTAATCAAATTGACACATACAGTTAACTATCAAACTCTCCAAAATGATAGTTTGTTTTATTAAAGCCTCAAAGCATCTCAATTAAGTGTGAGGCAAACTGGAAGTCTCAGTCCTCATAACCTAATGATGGAAAGTTTTCCACATCCTATTGGCCAAAAGTAAATCACTATGCACAGTTCACACCCAAGGGGGGTTACACAAAAGTGTGGGTGCCAAGAGACAAGGGTAATTAAAGGCTATCTTAAAAGGCTTGATGTCACACTAGTACTATTATGGCAAAACTTAGCAAAAAAGCACTCACAAGAGACTGAATGTAGGAACAAATGCAGCTTTATTGAAGCTGGCAACTGACATTCTCCAACTAGAAACCAGAGAAAATGTTGCCCCTGGTTGGACTTTACTTTCAGTTAAAATACCTTTTAGGTTTCCATGGTAACCACATCATTACATTACCTCATTTTTGAGAATTTTACAAGAATGCAACGTAATTGTCACAAAGTGTGCCTTTTCCCAGAAGCTGCCAGTCATGTGCCAGCCAAATGGACATTGTGGTTTAACATTTAGCCCACTCGCCAATGGGTTCTAAGTATTTGTTCCCATTTTTGTAGCCTTGTTTTTCTTTAGTGGGTTTTATGGCCAGCTACAAGGAAGGGAGTTAGGGAGTGAGTTCATCTACATTTTAAGTGAATTTAAGTGACTTCTCTTAAAATGGAATTACAAAAAGAAAATGGACTCTTTCTTGTCTCATCAATACAAATTAAAATCCTTACTTATAAGCTTTGTTTAATAACTCTTACCTTATTTATAAATCAGTGTTTATTTTAAATTTAGAAAACAAAAAAGGCATAAAAACCACAAGGTAGAGGAAACATTTTCAGTACTCCTTGTGTACTTTCTTGAGGTAATAGTACAAGGAGGCTTTATCATCACTGAAAGAAATTTTTTATTTTTAAACACAATCTGATATAGACAGAACTCTTAGCATATGATGAAGCAGAAGCAGGCTAATAAGGAAATACTAAAGAGATATAAAACCTCAAAGACCAAGTAGCTCTGTGGCTTCAGACATGCTAAAACCATGGCACATATGCAGTAACACTGTGTTCGTCAGAGCTCAAATGGCAAACTGTAAATCAGGAGCAAATTTCAGGCTTTCAAAGACCAAGAACACAAACATCTGGAAAATAACCTGGAGAAGACCAAAACTACAGCTCCAGGAACAGGAAAGGAACTGACAAGAAAATTTGAAGCTACAGAGAAAATGGAGAAATGAACCACAATGCAAAGAAAAGAAGAAGGCAGCCCAGGGAGGGGAGTGTGTCTCCACAGACCCCAGGTAAACTCCCATGGTTGGGAGCTACAGGGAGAAACAGCAGACTGGGCCAGCAGTCGTCATCCTAAGAAAAGCCCATGGCTGCTGTAAACTGAAAAACAGTATTTATTCTGAAGTGACTCTTTCCAAACTGCAGGCAGCAGCAAGAGAAAGAATTCACCATGGTACCTGCCATATTGGCAGAGAGTGTTTAATCAGTCTCCACTTGAGAAAGAGGTTTATTATTTAAGACTGAGATTCAGAGCAACTGAAAAACAATTTCACCTTAGGGATCCAAGTGTTACCCTCCCACAGTGACTGTGTTACAGCCAGGATGGGAGACAGCTGCAGAGAGGATGTGGACTCATATTCAGCCCCCCAAAAGTTTAAACTTAGGTCAAGAAGAACGAGCTCCATGGTGAGACGTTAAGCCCAGCTTGTGCAGCTTTCAGAAGTGGCTCGGTCTAAAAGTGCTAGCATGAAGCACAGTGGACAGCTTGACACCTTGCCCTGCTGCTCACATATAGAACAGACAGATCAGAGGCTTAATTGCTTTCCCCATCTGCCAATGTGAGCAAAGACACACCTCGATTTTGATGGTTTCCATAACCAGGAGTGAAAACACAGAGGGCAGGGCCCTAGCAGCAGGGGACACCTCACAGGCCCTTGGTCTGTAAATGCAGGCAGAGAAAACCATAACTTGCTGGATTCCAAACTGTGGATCCTGGAAAGAAACATCACATTTCTCATTTTAACTATTCATTAGTATACAGTTTAGTGGCGTTAGATGCATTCATCATGTTGTCTACCACTATCATCTATATCCACAGCTTTTTCGTCATTCTCTAAAGACCCGCCTCTGTACTAGCTAATAAGTCCCCTTTCATTCATCCCCTCATTCCTGACAACATTTATTCTGCTTTCAGCCACTAAGAATGTGCTAGTTACCTCACATAGGTGGAAACATTCACTTGCCTTTTTGTATTTACTTATTTCTCTCCGCTTGTTTTCAAGTGTGCCTGTACTGAGGCATGTAACAAGAGTCCATCTCTTGTTATGGCTGAATAATATTCCACTTTGTAAGTGAGACCACATTTTGTTCATTCGTGTGGACTGCTTCCATCTTTTGATTATTCTTAGTAATGCTTCTGTGGAAAGAGTATATTAATAGCTAAGTCCTACATAACAATACTGTTGGATTTATTCCTAAGAGTGGGATTGCTGGGTCACATACATGGTAATTCCCTGCATATTCTGGGGGACTGTCAAACCACTTTCCACAATGTTTTCACACTTTTGGATTTCAGGAAATAAATAGACACAGCCAAGGCCCGTGCGCACACACACACAGACACATACTATAATGAGCCTGAAGCTGTTTACAGTTTTGCCAGACAAAGAAATAAACATTTTTTAAATGTATAGACACAACTTTCCTATGAGTATACAAAACAAAAAGTGTAAATCACCAAAAAGATAGGCTAAAGATAATCTTAGAGTAAAAGACCCTTGTTTAAAGTTGACTTTTATGGTTCTTATATATTTTCAAATTTTTAATATTATTTTCTATTTTTCAATTTTGCTTTAGATCATTGAAAACTTTGCTAGGAGTGGGCATTAGGTTGTGGGATGCATTTCTAGAGCATGAAGCTAATGGAACCCAATCAATCTAATAAGATTAGGAAGTAAAGACCAGGCTAGATTAGGCTGGCTGGGGGTATGAAGCTCGGATCATAACTATTTGCAAGCCCTTACTTGGGAACCACCTCAACTTCAACTAAACAGAGGAATAGAGGGAAAATGGCCAATAATAAAATTTCGATACTCATAGACTGCTGGATAGGATTGAACTAATTGAAGAATAGAATCTAGACACTTTTCCAATGGCAACCTCTAAAACCTGGAACTTTTTCCCCAAGACTTCACCAAAGTACTAAATTTCTGTCCAATCTCCTTTTATCTTACTTTTTTGCGTGTTTGATCATTTCTGCCTGCACCCCCAGGATCTCTCCAGCATCCAGCCAGACAGGGCCTGCAGTAGCGCCCTCTCTGTCCCTTGGATTTTTCACTGTTTTCTCTACTCATATGTCACCCTTTTGATGATAGTCTGTAGCTCTGCCCTTTTAGCTCTCCCAAGGTTAAATATATATATATGATCATCTCAATAGAAATAGAAAAAGCTTTTGACAAACTCCAGCCTGTATCATGACAAAATCCCTACAGAAAATTGGAATAGGTGATCTTTATCTCAATCTGATAAAAGCCATCTATGACAAACCAACAGTCAACATCATACTAAATGGATAAACCTGAAAACTTTCTCTCTAAAATCAGGAACAAGACAAGAATGTCCACTGTCTCTGCTTTTATTAAACATAGTCCTGGAAACTTTAGCCAGAGCAATTAGAGAAAAACGAACTAAAAAGAATAACAGTAGGAAAGGAAGAAGTTAAATTATCATTATTTGCAGATGACGTGATTCTCTACATAGAAGACACCAAAAACTCTCCTAAAAAACAGCTACATTTAATAAGCAAATTCAGTAGCACAACTGTATACAAATTCAACACTCAGAAGTCAGTAGCCTTCTGTACACAAACAACAAACTCACTGAGAGAGAAATTAGAGAGACCACACCCTTCACAATGGCATCCAAAAAATGAAATACCTAGGAATCAATCTAATGAATGGTGTAAAAGACCACTACATTGAAAAATAAAGTACTCAGAAAAAGGAGATTGAAGCAGATAACAAAAAACTGAAAGCTGGCCTTTGCTCATAGATAGGAAGAACCAATGTAGTGAAAATAGCCACACTTCCAAAACCATTACACAGATGTAATGCAATTCTGATCAAAATTCCAACATCGTATCTCACAGAATTAGATAAAACTATGCTAAAATTTATTTGGAATGAGAAGAGGTACAGAATAGCAAAAGTAATTCTGGGCAACAAAGGCAAGGCAGAGGGCATCACAATCTATGATTTGAAATTATACTATAAAGCTACTGTGACAAAAACAGCCTGGTACTGCCAAAAAAAAAAAAAAAAACCCAGATCTAAAGAACAATGAAACAGATTAGAAGATGCAGAAATAAATCCAGACATACTCAGCCACGTTACATTTGACAAAGGTACCAAAAACATTTACTGGAAGAACAATAGCCTCTTTAATAAATGGTGCTGGAAAAACTGGCTCTGCATATGCCAAAGACTAAAATTGCACCTATATCTTTCACCATGCACTAAACAGTATTTGAAATGGATCATATATCTAAATATTAAAATAGAAACATTAAATCTGATGGGAAATACAATAGTTAAAACTCTTGAAGACATTGGTGTAGGCAAAGACTTTAAGAATAAAACCCCGATCATATAGAAACTATCACAAGAATCAAAACTGGGATCTTATCTTATTAAAAAGTTTTTGCACAGAAAGAGAAACCACCAATAGAGTCAAGAACAACCCACAATGTGGGGAAAAAAATGTTTGCCAGCTGTTCCTCAGGCAAAGGATTACTATGAAGAACATATAAAGAGCTCACAAAAAATCACATCTCCCAAATGTAAAGACCCCATCCAAAAATGGGCATTTGAGATGAATACACACTTCCCAGATGAAAAAAATACAAATGGCAAATAAATATATGAAAAAAATGTTCAACATCTCTGGTCATTCAAGAGATGTAAATTAAAACAGCACTGAGATTCTATCTCACCCCAGAAAGAATGACTATCATCAAAAAATCAACCAATAACAAATGCTGGCTGGGTTGTGGGGCAAAACCAACTCTCAAAACAAGCTGAAAGGAAATTAACAATGGTTATTATATTACATAATGTCATCCTCAAAGTGATTGCTCAGATAACCAGATGTAGGCATGTAAGATTGATCAAACAATTGCACTGTAACTGTTTCAATAAACCAACAGAAATTAGTAGTACAATTATCTTAGCTATTTTGTATATGTATATATATACTTTTTTCTCTTCCTTCTTTCTTTTTCCTCTGCCCTCCTTTATCCCAGTTGTCCCTTTCCATTTCAGCTATTTCTTTCCCTTTCACAAGATCTATTGTACCCTTCATATTCTATTTACTCTTTCAGGTTCTTATACTAGGGAGGCAATATGATGTTTACACACGTAAGTCTGATTTATTTCACTTTGATCAATCTTGCATTCTTACATCTGGTGGACAGAAAAACTTCATGAAAGATAACAGCATGTAGTGTAGCAACCATTGTTAATTCCTATGATTTTGTTTTGAGGTCATGTATCATTTTTATTGTTTTTGTGTTGCTTTTGCTTTTTGTCTTCATTGTTATTGTTTTGTTGGGTTTTTTCTCTTTAAAATTAAAAAAAAAGAAAAAGGACCAGTTCTCCACCATTTGTGGGAGTGTAAACTCATGCAACCACTGTGGAACTCAGTGTAGCGATTCCTCAGAACAGTAGGATTGGAGGTACCATTTGACCCAGCTATTCCTCTTCCGAGTATCTTCCCAGAAGAATTAAAAACATCATACCACTACAATATATGTGCACCCATGTTTATAGTAGCACGATTTGTAATAGCTAAATCTTGGAAACAACCCAAATGCCCATCAACTGAGGAATGGATAAAAAATACGGCTTCAACTGTCTGACTAAATTTGCATGTCTGTATATGGGTCCATACATCTACAATTCGAAGATATCAATGGATAAAGCAACAACTACTGTTGAGACCATATCACCTTGTCTATAGATTAGTTGTGATTGTACTATTTTCTATGATAATGGGTGTCCGTTTGTCAATATGTTTTTGTACTTTTATGTTTCTAAAATTAAAAAAA
>PVLD010022738.1:0-28740 GCA_004027595.1 Dinomys branickii | reverse complement strand
TGAAGATAACTTTATATTATACAGCATCCAGTGCAAATTCCCTACTATCTTATCTATAATTTGGTATTTCCTTTAATGTTTTTGTGTTAACTAATGTGAGGATAACTATGTAATACAACATCCAGTTCTAATTCCCTACTATATTCTGTATAACTTTGTATTTTCTGTATTGTTTATGGCTTTTCTGGTTCATATGTCTTCATTCTTTTGTCTTTAAAATAAAAAAATGTGTGCTCAGGATAACACATACAGACATACAAGATTGATCGAATAACCCGTCATCAACTATTCCTTAGCATTAAGTGATATAATACAATAGTAGAACCATGTTAGCCCTCCTGCACATATGTATCTACATATATACATACATACATTTTTGCCTCTTTCTTTTCTCCTTTCCCTCGTCCCATCTGTTCCTTGCTTTTTTTTGAACAGATTTCCTTCATGTCTCTTAGTTTATATTCCCACCCTCAGGTTCTTACACCAGTGATACAATACGTTGCCTGCTCATGTACCGCTGATTTATTTCACTTATGAGTGTGGACTCCAGTTTTGACCACTTGCCTACAAAGTCCCCAAAACTGTCTTTCCTTATAGCTGAATAATATTCCATTATATAAAAATGCCACAGTTTTTTAATCCAGTCTTCTGTGGATGGACACTTGGGTTGCTTCCACAAGAAATGTTACTTTTTTTAGGCATGCTCATGGTGTTGAAGTTATGTTTCTAAATAATTCACAGTTCTTAAGATATATTCTAGCCAGGCATTTTGGCACATATCTGTAATCCCAGCACTCAGGAGGCTGAGGCAGGAGGATCATTGTGAGTTCAAGAGCAGCCTGGGCTACAGAGTGAGCTCAAGGCCAGCCTGAACTGCACTGTGAGACCCTGTCTCAAAAAGACAAAAACAGGCTGGGGATGTGGCTCAGTGGCATAGGCACCTGCCTGGCAAGTGCAAGGTTCTGAGTTTGATTCCCAGCACCAAAAAAAAAAAAAAAAAAGACAAAAACAAAAAAAGGTATATTCTGAAATTTTGTTGTTGTTGCCATCGTTTTGGGTGTGGGTTTTTTGTAGTACTGGGGATTGGACCCAGGGTCTTCCTGCTGAGCTACATTCTCAGCCCCTTTTCTATTTTTAATTTTGATATACGATCTCACTAAGTCACTAGGTCGCTCAGGCTGGGCTCAAACTTCTCTTCCTGCTTCAGCTTCTGAGAGTGCTGGGATTAGGCCACATGCCCCAGCTGGGAAATATTTTTAAATGACAAGGGCAGAAATGAACAAAATCCCCCGCTGACCACAGGTGTGGCCAGGCCCCCCATCACCACCCGCTGTGCTCTGCCTCTCCCTTCTCCCAGGTTCTTCCCCACCCCTCCTCTGCCGGACTCACTTCCATTCCAGGGCCGCAGAGGGTCGCGCCTGCGCACATGCCCCCAGCCCTCCCTGCCCCCGCTCCTCCAGATGTGGCCCCACAGCCCTCCAAAGTGGCACTGTACACAGCACTGACTGTTCTGGAGCCAGCTAAACCTCCTCCGGGATGCCCCCTTTGACAATCCCCAGATATATGGGAAACGTAGCCCACTTGCTAAGAGCAAAACCTCAAGGGGCAGAGCAGCTGCTAGTAGAATATTCTCAGCCCTCCACTGTCTCAAGTTTGACCTTCACTGAGTTACCTCACTTCCTGAACTCAGTTTCCTCCTCTGTGAAATGAGGACTCTAGCAGCCCTGACAGCACAGCGTTGTTCAGAGGATTAAATACGTTAATGTATTTAGAAAGCCTTCCAAACAAGGCATCAACACTGGCTCGTTCATTGTGACAAAGGTACCCTCTAGATGCAACGGGTTCATAGTAAGGGACCTAGGGGTGGGTAGATGGGAACTCTCCTGTCTTTAGCTATACAACCTGTAGGTAAACCTGAAACTCTTCTAGAGTGGGAAGTTCTCAGGACGGGGTGAGGAAGCTCACTGTTGGGCAGAACCAGCTGCTTCTTTGTCGTTGTGGTGCCCAGGGCTGGGGGTCGAGCCCGGGGCCTCGCGCCTGCTGAACACATGCTTGGCCCCGGCCCCCCACCAGCGTCCCCCTCTGAATGGAAACACTGCTTCTACAGCTGCCTCCCGACGCCCTCGGAGCTCCTGGGAACGGAGGCCGCTGCCCGGGCCAGCAAGGTTCCCACTTGACAGCCGGCGTGCAGTGAAGGACGGCCTGCGAGCACAGTGTGACCACATCTGTTCCTCAGCCTGCGCACAGTGCGCCTTGGCAGTGCAGAGCAAGCCTTGGCGCTTGGCGGCCTGGGTGCAGAGGTGGGGCGGGGACAGGCCCGGGACAGAGCTCTGTGCACCCGCTGTGGCCTGTCCGGCCCTGGGCTCCTCAGGCCTAGATGCAAGGCTGGAACGGGGGCGGGGAAGCCAGGCTGCTGGGGAAGGCTCAGGATGCTGCGACGGAAGACCCTTCTTTCCTTTTCCTCCCCTCTCTCTCTCTCTCTGTTTTGCTTCACAGTGGTAGGCACGCTAGAAAAGTGCCGACCACTGAACTACAAACACGTATTTTTTTCTTTTTGCTACATCATTACTTACCCAGGCTGGGCTCATACCTGCCATGCTCCCACGGCTGTCTCAGCCTCCCAGAGTGCTGGGATTATGGATGTGCACCACCAGGCCCAGCCTGATGAAGAGCATTCCAACCAGTGTAGCCATAAAAAAATCATCACTGGGATATAGCTCAGCAGCATAAGTGCTTGTCTGGCAAGCCTAAGGTCTTTAGTTCAAATCCCAGGATCAAAAGCAAACAAACAGAACAAGAGGTCTAAAGGCCTACTTGGTATGAACGCCTTATCAGGCTGCAGGTTCGTGAAGAGACGCTGACTAACCCAAGCCTCCAGCTCTGGCTTTAGTTGGTGCCCTGTCTAGGAATCCTCCCACAGTCCTGTGACCCACAGAGACTATCTGAAAACAAAGGCCCACAGACAGAGACTGACTTCCCCAAAGCCACACGGCACTCTAGCAAGGCCAACTCCAAACCCGAAGCAACTTTCCTGGCCCCATCTTGGCCAAGAGAGTCCCTCATCCCCAGCACTCAGCAGGGGGTCAGCTCCCAATCCACTGCTGCCCAGAGACCTGCACACAGACCCGGCCCACACAGGCTGCCCTCATTCCATTCACATGGGCCAGGTTCCAGGCAGCACACAGTCTGACCAGGCTCTGGCTCGTGGGGCGAGAACAGGACCCCAAAGCAGGAGGCGCCACCTACCTAATAGTGTGCTCAAAATAGATGTCGTCCATGGAGGCTGTGACACAGGGGCAGCCCGCATGCCTCTCCGCTGGCAACGGGAGGAGAGCCAGATGTTAGCAGCCCCCCACATCACACAGCCCTCTCTCTGATCAAATGTCACCTCACGAGTCTTCTCTGGCTGCCGAGCCCAGGCCACCCCCGCCCGCCTTCTTTCTTGTCCTTTGCTGCCGCCATCTTGGCTGGGTTCCGAGCTGCTGCCCCTCTCTTCAGCGAGGCTGTCAGTTACATGAGGGCTGGGGGACTGGCCCGCCCTGCTCACGGCTGTACCCATCAACGCCCAGCACATGGCAGACCCAGTCAGCCGCTGTGGACTGAATGAGTGACCACGCCATGTTGTCCTAGTCCTGCCTTCTCGGACCCCAGAGTCTCTACCTGCTGCTTTCTTACCTGCGTCCCTCTCACCCTCAGGACCCTGTTCGGGTGCCCAAGCCCCTCTGCAAACCCTCTCCTGTCCCCAAAGCTGGGTTGCGGCCTTTCAATGCTGCAGGGAGACAGCAGGGTCACTGCGTGTCTTGCATCCCACCCCCCACCCCCCAGCAGGCCGTGAGCTCCCTGAAAACACTGCCCAACTGAAGGGAGAAAAGGAGGTCAGCTCGGATGGGAGGAGGGGGAAGAGCAGATGGCCCCAGCCCAGTCTCAACTCGGCACTTTCAAGCCAGTCATGGAGATAACAGGTCTGAGGCTGCACGGGAGCTGGGACCTCCAGGCATGACCCAGGCACCAGGAACTGTGGGGCCTGGGGGGAGGGACGGGCTGCCCTGACCACTAGGAACTGCGAGGGCATTTCAGGCAGGGGGACCAAGATGAGCAACGGCCGGGGGGGGGGACAAGTGTGCCGCTCGGGAAACAGTGGCATCTCCAAAAACGGACATCTCTGCCCTGGACCAGGCCTTACCAGACAGGCAGGCTGTGGTATCGATCCACTTGAGCAGCTGCCCGATGCTCAGCTCGCCGCGCTGATTGGTGTGGCAAGGCAGCACCAGCTGGCTCATCTGCACCTCTGTGGGGTTCCGATCATCCTTGCCGTCCGCCATGGCACCCTCATCCCCCGTGTGGGAGGCCGACTTCCGGGAAGTGCGGCTCGAGAACACGGAGGCAAAGCTCTAGGAAACAGATGGGAACACGGAGGTCAGCGCTGTCCAGTCGGACAGTCAGGGCCTGAGGGAGAGGAGCAGCCTCCTGAGGCCCATAGTGTCAGAGGCTAGGGCTCTCTGGATGTCCCCTGGATGTGTCAGAGGCCACACTCTCCAGCCATAGTGTCAGAGGCCGGGGCTCTCTGGATGTCACCTAGGCTGGGCTTCCTTCTGGCCAACAACTCCAACAACTGCTAGGGTGGTGAGGGCAATGGAGGGAAGAACACTGAGAATCTCCCTCCTCACCTCGGTCTGGCTTTAGATGGACTCCACTCTTGAAAGATACCCTTCTCCACAAAACGTGGAAGCTACACACTGCAAGTGGAGGTTACCTAGGCCTTAAAAAGGAAGGAAATTCGGACCCATGCCCCAGAACAGATGAACCTTGAGGATAGTATTCTCAGTGAAACATGCCAGCCACAAAAGGACAGATGTGTGATTCCATTCTTGGAGGTTCTCAGAGAAGCCAAATGCATCCAGGCAGGAAGTAGGATGATGGCGGTCGCCAAGGGCTTGGGGGAGGACAGACTCCCAAATTCAACAGCATGAATATGCTGAGTGACACCAAACCTTGTACACTTAAAAATGTCTAAAATGGAGCCAGACATGGTGGTGTACACTTGTCATCCCTGGCACTCGGGGAGGCTGAGGCAGGAGGATGACAAGTTTGAGTCCAATCTGGGAAGTTTAGCAACTTAGCAAGACCCTGTCTGAAAATTAAAAATAAAAAAGGGCTGGGGATGCAGCTCAGTGTAAAGGCCCTGGGTTCAACCCCCAGTACCGCGCAAACAGAAATAATATTTAAAATGGGCCATTGTTTAAAGTGTGCGCCCTCACCCTGTAGAGTGACTTGGTTTCCTACTTTTAAGGGGGCCAAACTTGCTCTGCAGTGCCTGTTTCTTTTCCTACCTTTTGTAAATGTAAAACTCTGTGACTGGTTGTGCTTTCAGGACAGAAAGAACCTAGAAACCACCTCTAGAAGGAGACTCCAGCACCCCAAAGCCAGTGATACATTTGGCCTGGCCAGCTAGGAGGAGCTGGGGAACACAGTAAGATTTCTCAAGGCACTGGGACAGTTTTCTGGTGTGTCCTCCATGGGAGTGGGGGCTGGGGAGCCCTCGGGATTTTTCATAGTTGAAATTCAGGTCATCTAGAGCCATATGCCTGACGGCTTGACCACAACAAAACAACAGCCAGTCACAGCTCTACTCAAGTGACTGTTTTTTCTTCAGGCCGGCCAGTGAGCCCCCAGCACTCCAAGCCAGCTGGACGGCACACGATTCCCTCGGAGGTGGGGCCTACAGACCCTTTCAGTGGAAAGTAACTATATGAAGACAGAGGCTTCACTCCCCCCGGCACCCCAGGGAGAGTAACCGGTTTGGGTTTGTGTCCGGGGGAAAGGGAGCGGGAGACTAGGGAGTTACCACTGGGGAAGCAGTCCTGACAGTTAATTACAAAACCCTGGGACCTATTGCAGAGTCGTCCCCAAAGCACTGAGCATGGACTTCCCACGAGAACTCCACCTGGTTTTCAACAGGCCCAGACCTGACATCAGCCTGAGGAGTGGGTGACATGGAAAGGACAGTCGCCACAAGATTTTGCCACTGTGTTCTCTCTTCGTGGCAGCCCATCCTCGGTGTAGGGGGCACTTCTTTTCCTACTTTGCTTGGCCCAAACTCGCTCTGCCGAGCCTCTTTTCCTACATTTAATGAATGTAAAACTTGTTACTATTAATAAATAAGTAAATGTGTAAAACAGTAAAGTTTTAAAATGCAAATGGTGCAAAGGCTCCAACTAAAAAGAGAAGATTGTTGGCTTGCATTAAAAAAAAAAAGCGGCTGGGGATATAGCTCAGTGGCACAACCCCTGCTTGGCAAGTGCAAGGTCCTGAGTTCAAGTCTCAGTACCAAAAACAAACAAACAAAATAGCAAGACCTAGCCAGAAAGAGAAAGAAAAAGAGGAAGGAAGGGAGGGAGGGAAGAGAGCGAGGGAGTGATGGGGGACAGAAAGGGAGGAGGAAGGCGCAGTCCCTCGTGCAGGGAGCCCAGTGGGCAGTGATCCCACAGCAGCAGCAGCACAGCTGACCCTGTCCCCACAGCACCTGTCACCCATAAGCCCTCCCCAGCCCCTGGGTACTGCAGCAGGCAGCGGCAGGAGCCCTCCAGGATGCTCATGTCCTCAGTGCTTGGGTCTGTGGCCAGCAGGCTCCAGGAAACGACCGCCAGGATCCAATCTGGGGCAGGCCTGTGGCACATGCCAGCAGGGAAGAGCTCAAATGCTGTGTGAGGGGCGGGCTTCTCTCGGCGGAGCAGGGACCCCACACCCATCTCTCAACACCCCGTCTCTCTGGACTGCCCTTTGCTTCTGTGGACTCAAAGCTGCGTGGCAGGAAACAGACAATGTCTGCACATAAGTGTAATATATTCCTCTGAGTACTTAACAAGTATTTATTTGTTTTTGTTCATTTAAATGAGGAAATTGAGACCCAGATCAGCATCTAAACCAGTGGCAGGGGCCTAGCTGAGAGTCTGAGCTCCTGCCCGCCACACGGGCCACGTGCTGAGCCTCCTGGCATCCAGAGGAGGAAGAGCAGGGCCCTGGGCATCCAATGCGGCAACAAAGAGCAAGCTGACCAGCGGTGAGCCTGCCCAGCTGCAGGGTGGGAGTGCTGGGCCTCTGCTAGGGTCTGCATGCCCTGGATCATCTCCCCAGAGAGCCCATAGCTGGTTCAATAAAAACTCAAAGCACACTACAGTGACTTCCTCAATGCCCTGGACCCCTGCAGTGGTAGGACTAGGATCTGCACTAGGCTTGTCTGAACCAGAACTGCTTGAGGTTCCTGGAGATGCTGCAGCCCATTCCTGAGAGCCCCTGAGTACTGGGCACAGTGCGGGGTACTGAGGGAAGAGAGAGCTCTCAGCCTGGGTAGAGGCCCGTGGGGTGCCAGGTTGCCCAGCTTTCAGGCTCTGGCAGGCAGCTTGAAGGCTGCTGTGGTCCAGGCAGTGGACCTGTCGCCATGGCAACTGCTGCCAAGTGTTTCCAGCCTGGGTGTGCACTGGGGCCCACCTGGAAGTGGCTGTGGCTGCAGCTGCAGCTGGTTGGCTTTCTGGGTGTGGGAGCTGGAGAGGGAGGAGGCAGGTAGGTCACATTTACCCACACTCTCCCCAAACCCTCTCACAGCCAGGAGTTCTGGGAAAAACAGTCCAGAAAGAAGCCCTGGAGAGAGCTAAGGAGACACGGGAGGCAAGATGCAGAGGATGAGCAGGCACCACAAAGGACTGGACCGTCCAGAGTTCTGTGTGGGCTGAATGTGCCTTGGGAGCTGGAATGGTGCCCCTGCTCGGCTACACCCACACTCCAGGTCCTCACAAGGGAGGCAGATGACCAGGACTATTGGCCCATCTTCCAGATGAAGAAACTGAGGGTGTACAGGGCCTGGGTCAGCACCTGAGTGCCAGTCCTCTTGCTGCTTCTCTGCTGTTGCCCCCACTCCTGAAAGCTGCCTACTTCCTGTGCGGGGAGACAAGAGTCCCATCTTCCCCATGGACTCCGCACGCCTGCAGGCAGGATACCTGCCTCCTTCCTCTCTTCCCTCACCAAGCACCTCCCTGCCCAGGGCTCTAGGCCAAACGTCAAAAATACAAAGACAAAATGGGGTTAGGAGGAGCCAGCACACAGTAGGGCCTCAACCAGTGTTTGCAGAGGCCTGAGTAGAAGCAGACCTGAGTGCAGAGCCCAGACGTCCCACAGGTGCGTGATCCCGAGAAGGCCTCCCTTTCTGAGGCCCAACCGGCCCTCAGTGCCCCCAGCCTTGCCTGACCCCAGGATTCTGGGCCTAGCCCTGCTGGGGCCTGATGCTGTGAAACACAGGGCCTCACTGTCACTGGCCCCCCAAAGAGGGCCACAGAGCTCTGGGCTGGGGCGTAGGCGGGCAGCGGGGACAGGGTGGCCCAGGCACAGTCTCTCAGCCTCCTCCTCTTTCCTCCAGCTCCCAGGCACTGTGCCAAGGTGGGCTTGTAGCCAGCGGGAGGCCAGGCCTGGCCAATGAGACCCCAGAGCAGAGCCACTCCTCCCCAGAGAGCAGAAGCCTGGGTGCAGGCAGGGCCTGGGTGGCCAGGCAGGCCAGGCCAGGACACTGGCGCCAGCCCAGCACTGCCAGGCAGGAGGGCAGCTGGAGGGCAGAGACGTGCCCTCTCTGGTGGCAGCTGTACCAGGCCCTGGCCCAAGGCACAGCAGACCTGGCAGGACTGAGTAATCCCTATCTAGGCCCCAGCAGAGCACCCATGAGCTGTGTCTCTGCTCACCAGAGTAATATCGTTGACCTGTTGAATCAGAGCAGGAGAGCCCAGCTGCCCAGTTCCCAGCTGCGGCCAGGCATGGAGGGAAGGTCCACCCAGAGTCACCTCGAGTAAGTGCCTCCCACAAGGGAGGCCAAGCTCCTGGGTACTTTGTCATCAGGCTTTACCTGGATTTCCACACCCCCACGTCCTAACAGCTCGGTGTACCCCCTGCCCTGCCTTGCCCAGGCCTTGCATGCTGGCTGGACACCCCACAACCTGTCCCCTGGCCTCCAGCCATTCCACCTCCTCCCAGCTTCATCCAGCACCATAGGGTTGTTCCAAAATGAAAACCTACAGACTCAGTCACAGCCCCAACTGCTTAGCACATCCTGCCTTGCCCAAGGACCTAGTCAGGTCCACCTTGGCCCTCCCCCATGGGCTTCACTCTTTGCCCTGCCCTTAGGAACACCAGGCCTTTCTAACGAGCAGTCCTCACCAGCACCTCCTCTGCTCAAGAGCCTTCGATGGCTCCCAACTGCCGTGAGGTCCAGGCCCAGCCAGTGCAGCTCCTTCCTCAAGCCCCACATGTGCTCCCTCAGAGCAATGCTCTTATTCCCCTCTCTGCTTCTGCCACATGGACACTGGTCCTTCCAGAATCCCTCTGGCTCACCTGCCCCAGGAACCCCCGCTCCTCCTTTTAACCTTCTTACCCCAAGGCAGGTTGGGGCTCCCAAGGGTCCTATAGCCTCCCTGTCCCCATGACAGCAGTGACTGAGCGGCACCACCCCCACGACCCCAAGACAGGGCCCGGCCCATGGCAGGCAGGAAGGAGACACTGAAGGCAGAGGGGACAGCAGCGGCCTGGGGAGCATGAATGCGGGAAAGGGAGGGACATCCTGCAGGGCTGGAGACTGGAGGGGCCACATCAGGGCTTGGGGGCCAGCCAGGGAGTCCTCAGAAACCAGGAGCCTCCTGGAGAATGGTGTTCTACAGCGATGGCAAGCAGAGACCCCATAGGGCCTGTGGGCCCAGTGCCAGGAAGACCCCGTCCCCCGCAGGGAGTGGCATCTGGACTGGCCCCGAAATCGCCACCACCGGCAGGCTGTGCAGGGTCTGGTGTTGGCCCGGCTTGGGTTCGAGTCTACTTCCGAGTTACAGCCCCAAGCAAGCTGTTAAAACCTCCGCGGACCTCAGTTTCCTCTGCCGTAAAAACGGTCTATTAATAGCCACCCCAATGTGAGCGTTTGGGGATGAAAGGAAGACCAAGTGTGCGTCGCTTCCGCGCGTAACTCATTTACCCTGCGGCCGGCCCCCGCGGGGAGCCTGCTGTTGGCCTTACACCCACGAGTGTGGGCTTCCCAGTGCAGCTAGGGGGGACCTACGCACAGCCGACCCGCCCATGCGCTAGCTCGCCGACTGAGTGGTTCTACGAGAACTCAAAAAGCCAGCAACTGACTGCAGGGCAAGCCTGCAACCCCAAAGCAGGAGGCTGCAAAGCCGGAGGTGGTCCTCCTACCCCATCCTCCCAAGTCTTAGGGGACTGGGCCGGAAGGCGTTCCCACAAGGGGCGGAGCCGCCACCAGCCAGCCCCCAGGAAAGGCCCATTGTCTGAGCCAGGCCAGCCCCAGGAGTGTGAGGAGCAGGAGCAGGAACCAGGGGACTTGGAGGGCCCGCCCCCTCCTCCCCCCTGCAAAGACCCAGGCCTCCAAGGACAGCCTCTCCCGTGGCCCAGGCAGGGCATCTGTCAATGGTCCAATGCTCTCCTTCCTGTTGGTCGACTACCTGCTTTCCAAAAAAGGCTCTACACAGGACAGACCCCCACTGGGAGCAGAAATGTAAACAAGTCAAGCTGAGGAACCAAATAAGGGAGGAGAGAATTATGCAGGAATGCAGGTCCAGCCACGGAGAACTGCACTTGGCATTGGGGTTCCTAGCAGATGAGGCAAAAAAAGGCAGCAGTAGATGCCAAACTCTTAGGTAAAAGGGAGTCTTCATGCACGAAGCAAACCACCCCGAGGGCTGGGAGGAAAGACATCGGGAGGAAGCAGTTGCACAGGCTTCTGATAGTCTAGAACACAGGCTGATATCTTCATTCTAGAAGACAATTGAGAGCTGGGGATATAGCTCAGCAGCACAAGCGCCTGCCTAGCAAATGCAACGTCCTGAGTTTGATTTCTGGTACCAAGGGTAAAAAACCTTTAGAAGACAATTGATCCCCAGCACCCTATCAGAAATACAAATTTTACTTCCCAGTGCGCAGTGTGTTGGCACATGACACCTCTAGAGATTGGAAGCGTAGAGACTGAACCAATGTCCTTCGTTCAGCGCCTTCTGCACACATTGATGTGGTGAACACTCATCTGACACTAAAAGCCTCTGCTGGGGGCTGCCAGATGCAGGTCCGCTGGCACCCTTACACCTGCCTCACAAGGCGCCGGCATCCTACTCAAGTCACCAATGAGCACCCTGAGGCTGGGGGGGTGCGCTGCCTCTGTGCAGCCAGGAAGTAGGGGCACTTCTGTCCTGCCAGCCCATGGCCTAGTCACATCTCCATGGCATTTCCGCATGCCTGGGGAGCCGGGCAGGAAGAAATTCTTCTCTGAGTCTCAGAGGAGAAAAGCAAAAGACCCCAAGCCACACAGCTAATCAGTGGCCAAGGAGGGAGCAGAGCCCAGACCCCCAATTCAAGAAGTGAGTGGGGCCCCCAGGATGAGACAGGCCACGTGCCTAGGCTAATGTGAGGGTTGTAAACCGAGGTAAACCCACTAGGACAGCTAAAACCAGAATCACAGGAAATAACACCTGCGGGCAAGGACTCCCGAGACCCCAGGAGGAATGTAAAGGTCGAGCCACTGTGAAAACAGTACGGCAGATCCTGTGACCAGCAACTCCACTGCTAGGTACACAAGCTCCCAACTCTGAACATTTTCCAAGAAATTGAAAACAGGTACTCAAACACACAGACACACATTCACAGCAGCCATCATCACAGTTGTGAAAGGTGGAAACAGGCTGGGCATGGTGGCGCATGCCCATAATCCCAGCACTCAGAGGCTGAGGCAGGAGGATCTCTGTGAGTTCAGCCTGGCCTGGAATATTATACCATATAGGAAAAAACAGATATAGCATGATTCCATTTCAGTGAAATATCCAGAGCAGATTAATCCATAGAGGTAAAAAGCAGACTGGTAGTTTCCCAGGGCTGGAAAGAAGAGAACAGGGAAAAACTGTTTATCAGGGTTTTTACTTGGGAATGGTAGAAATGTTCTGGAACCAGACAGATGGGAGGCTGCACAATACTGCAAATGTACTGAACACCAGCAAACTGCTTTAAAATAGTTAATTCTACGTTATGTAGATTTTACCTTGATAAATTTTTTTTTAAATTTTTTTTGAGACAAGAGTCTCACTATATAATCCAGGCTGGTCTCGAACGGCAACACTCCTCCTGCCTCAGCCACCTGAGTGCTGGGATTACAGACGTGTGCCACCACACCCGGCTCTAAATTCTTGACAGAAAACATTTTAGACAAATATCAGGTCGGTCTGCTACTTTGCATTAAATTAAAATTTAAACATCAGCTATATTTTTATGAGAAAAAAAGGATGATAAGAAGGGCCAGGGGCTGGGGGTATAGCTCAGTGGCACAAGCGCTTGCCTGGCAAGCGCAAGGTCCTGAGTTTGATCCCTGGTACTGGAAAAAAAAAAAAAAAAGAAGGGCCAAACCCCTCCTATAATCTCCATACTCAGGAGGCTGAAGTAACAGGATCACCGCAAGTTTGAGCCCAGCCTGGGCTATACAGTGAGTTCAAGGCCAGCTTGGATAATATAGCAAGATCCTGCCTCAAAAAAACAAAAACAAAACAAAAAGATGGTGTTATGATTTGTGTCCAGAGGTCCCCCTAAAGCCTCATGCAGTCCTAGGGCGGCTTCTAGAGTTTGTGATTGATTCGGGTCCAGTGCTGGGATTATGGGTGTCAGGGCTACGCCTGCCCGGGGGTGGGCAGCCTGGAGACAGTGTAAGGGAGGGAAAGGGGCTTGCTCTCTCCCACTCCCCCCTTTTTGCTGTTGCAGCTTTTGCTGTTTTCTGCTGCCCTAAATGGTTGCCCTCTGCCATCTGCCACTCTGCTTTGGAGCCAGCCAAGTATGGACTGAAACCTCCACAAACTGTGAGCTAAATAAACCCTTCTTTCCCTAATTTTGGGTGTTGGGTGTTTTGTCCTAGCAACAAGAGAAAAGTAACCAAGATGGACGGGAAGAGTAGAAAACAGGGTATCCAGCGTGGAGCCTGAGCGTAGCAGGAGCTTTGGAAAGGTGGGTTTCTTAGCTCTCTGGCCTTAGTTTGAGGAGTGGGCAGATCTGTCAAGTGGGGCACCTCACTAGATGGGCTCTTTCCAGCCATAAATGGCCTGGCTTACAGGAAGTTCTCTGGCCCTAGTACCCCAGGACCCAGAAGCAGAGTCCGGTGTGCCCTGGACCAAAAGCACACATTTGTTCCACGGGTCCCCAGTGGCCACCCATGTCCCCCACATGGTGGGGGAGAATGCAGGCCACAAGGCCCCACTCTCATTCCTGTCCCTTCACCCCATTCTCAAACCACCAGCCAGAATATCACCTGCCTCCTCCGCCCCCCAAGAGCAAAAATAACCTTGTCTGAAATCTGACACCCACTTTGATGGGTCCACCAGGAGCCAGACATGGCCTATCCGAGACAGGACAGCTCCCAAACGCCATTGCACCGCACCTCCTCTGACCAAGGAGCCAGGATTTGACATTGACAGAGCACCCGAGCTCACAGAGGTCCCAGGCTTGCCCACAATGCCTTGCTCTGGACCATGAGCTGGGACTCAGGTGCAGGCCTCCTGCTTCAGTCTGTTCCACAGTTTTTTGATTTTGGTTTTTGGAGGTTTTTTTTGAGACAGGGTCTCATTATGCAGTTCAAGCTCACCTTAAGCTCACTTTGTAGCCCAGGCCAGTCTCAAACTCACAACGATCCTCCTGCCTCATCCTCCCAAGTGCTGGTATTAGAGGCGTGCACCACCACACCCGGCCAGCAGCCCTTTGCTTGGCACCCTGAGTGAGAAAGGCTTGGACTTTACACACCTGCTTGGTTGTATGGGTGGGGAAACTGAGGCACAGAGGACCTCTCTGTCCACCATCTGAAGCAAAGGACTTACAGCCAGGCAGTGCTTAAGCAAGTTATCTAGAAGTTGTTTTGTCCCGGGGAGGAACAGGATGAGGAGCCCTGTCTCCATCCACGGTGGTCTGAGGATTAAAGCCGATCCCCCAAACCCAAGTGTTATGGTTGATACATTGTGTCAACTTGGGGAGTCTGGAGGTTTGGCTGAGTGATTCAGCAGGAAGCCAGGGTGCTTACTTAGTATACATCCTGAGCCTGTGGAAGTGGAGGGCATGGAGGTTACCTCAGAGGTACACAGCACCCTGGATGGGGGTAGGCTGTTTACAATGTAAGGGAAGAGAAGAGGCTGCTTGCAGCCCTTCTTCCTTTTGCTGGTTGTTTCTGCTGTGCTTTGCTGCCCTGAACAGTTTGCCCTCTGCCATGTGCCACTTGGTCTCAGAACCAGCCAAGTATGGACTGAAACCTCCACAAACTGTAAGCTAAATAAACCTTTCCTTCCTTCATTTTGGGCACTGGGTATTTTGTCTCAGCAACGAGAGAAAAGTAACCAAGACACCAAGGCAGCTGGCAGTAGCCCTGGGAGCACCACTTCCGGGTGCTGCAGAGCACGCAGGAGTTGGCTGGATGGGGCTCCTCTTTCCTACACCACCACAGGCCCTACTGCCTGACACTCCCCTTGGGAAATGGATATGTAGAAAAGGGAGGTGGTGGGGAGTGCGGTCCCGGCTGCCTCTGACTCCAGCTCAGGCCTCCTGCCTTCAGTTATCACCCCTTCCACACCATGCCCACCATGCGCCTGCTTCCTCACCAGTAAAATGAGAATCCCAAGGACTTAGCACGGTTGTCCAGAGGTGTAAATGGGAACAGAGCCAAAGGGCCTTGCCAGGCCTGTGGGCACTGCCTCTGCCCTTTTATGAGGGCCAGGGAGTCAGCCCTGCTTGGTCTGGGAGCCTCACAAAGCAGGGCTGCATGCACAGGGCAACAGGACAAGAGGCTGCCCATCAGCAGGGACCCCACGCAAGGCCAGCAGACCAGAGCTAAGACTGCCTCAGCCTCTGCCCTCACCCCCCAGCCTAGCTCCTCTGTGTCACCTGACCACTATGCCCAAAGCAGCTTCCTCGGTCTATAAAATCAAAAGGTGAAAAGTCTCACCTGAGACGTACAGTCAAGACGGAAACCCAGCGCCTCCTTCAGGACTGAATATGTAACCCAGTGGCGGCGAACCTACGGCGTGAGTGCCATTGCTGATGTAGTATGTGCCAGGCACCTGCGGAGCAGGTACCTGCATCTTTCCTGTGCATCACCACACAGCCCTGCCAGCTGGAGGTTGTCACGATTTCCACCCTACAGACGGAAGCAGAGGCTCGGGAGGGTAAGTTTTACACACGTGAAATCGCAGCTGTGCAGGGCAGAGAGGAGACCGAGAGCTGTGCCACCTGAGGCTGAGGCCACCTGGCCACTTTCCTCAACTTCCTCCCTCAGCTGCAGGCAGAACAGCCACACCCGCCTCCTCAGCACATGTGACAGCCACCGTCACTGTCACGCCAGGCCACACTGGCTCCCGGAGCTGGGGCTCACAGATGTCCCCTGTCCACCGTTGTGTGCTCAGCAGGACCTAAGTCCTTTCTGGGACACCATCCCGCTGCCACCACCAGGGAGAAAGCTACGAGCTCTCCATGAGCTGAATACTGCTCTTTGTCAATCCTCAACTCTCAGAAGAGGGAGAACAGCTCAAGGTCAGCCAGACAGCCCAGCAATCCCATCAGCACACACTTGCTTGCTCCCAGAGATGGAAAGCTCACTCTCTTCCTACCCAGACCCTCCTACTGAGGAGCAAGTCTGTCCCAGCTCTTCCAGCGCCCATGGCACCCCCTCTCCTGGAGACCTCCCCTTCGGTCTGCCACCTTCTGCCCCCTATGTCCTGCAGGCCCAGAAAGAGGCCTGGAGGGTTTGAACCCAGGCACCTTGAGTGCAGCTGACTATAACTCAGCCCCGAACCCACATTCCCAGGCAGGTAATCGGCCCACATTGAGCCCTGGCAGCAAGGTGGCCACTCAGAGTCCCTGAAGGACAGACCTGGCCTCCTGCTCAGCGCCTTCAGCACCTCCCCTCCCCAAGACTACAAGGCCCTGCCTCTGGGTCACCATGGCAACAAGCAGTCAGGCAATGTGCCCGGGCCCTGTATTCTACAAGCCACCTCCTTCCCCTGGAGCTTGGGCAGCAGGATGAGGGAGAGAACAAGAGGGTGGGAGGAGAGGAGAGCAGTTCCGAGAGAGGAGGAAGCAAGAATCAGGGAGAGAGAAAGGAAACGGGGCAGGGAAAGGAAGAATAAAACAAGATGATGTCAGAGAGAGGAAAACATAGGCTGGTAAGGAGCACAGCAAGCAGAAGAGAGGACGCACACAGAGGGAGAAGTGAGGGAGACAGGAAAGGGGCCCCCTCCAAGCCCCCCACCACATACACATGCACATACACACACACACACACACACACACACACACTCCTCCAGCTTGAGGCACCCTCAGCCAGCAGCAGGATTCTGCCCACTGCCAGCACTTCCTGCCCCGGGAAGCTGGCAGCTTGCTGCTTCTCCAGGACCCTCCTGCTGAGGGACAGCATCCTCACCTTCCCCAGGCTCCCAGGCAGCACCTCCCCACTCCCAGGCAGTACTCTCCCCCAAACCCCAACACCCAAAGGCTCCCTAAGCTCTCCTGCCCCTCAGTCTCCTCCCCACCAACCTAGCTTCCCTTTAACACAAAAAACGACTTTTTATTTCTCTCCAAAGTGTCTCAGTAGCTGTTCCTATGCAGAGCAGAGAAGGCAAGTAGGGGCTGTGACTTACATCGCTGCACGGGAGGTGAGCAGGTCCCGGAAAAAGGCTCAGCAAGGGGACTCCAGCCCCACACTGGCCAATAAGGAGGCTGGAGAGGCACAGCTGGGCCTGCCAGCCAAATGTGCTTTACCACAAGCACTGTGCACCAGAGGCCACACGCACCCCAAGCTTCTGGCTACAAAATGGCCTGGTCTAGCCTAGCTTCACCACACCCCTGTCTTTTATGCCCTGTCTCAGAGGAATTGGAGCCCATATGAAAGGTTTGAAGAAGAAAAATGGGGGTGGAGAAAGAGAAGAAAGAAAAACACAGGAAGGCCAGGAGGCTCAGATGGCATCCCGTCTGACAACTCAAAGCCATTACTCAGGCCCTTCTAAACCTCACTTTGCACACCCACAAAACAGGGACAGGGACATCATAGATAAGACTCTGTTTGGCTGTGCTCAGATGAGACCCAGCACCACAGCTCTGTGTTCTTAAAAACCCAGGTGTGGCAACCATTCTACCCAGTGGCCCCAGGGCAAGAGACGTCACCAAGACTGCCAGGCCTCCCAGAGTGGAGAGGGTGGGATGCGGCCTGTCAGCCCCAGCTGTGACAATGACTTTCACGTTCCCTCCCCACCGCACAAGTTGGACCCAAAATCTGTCTACACCATGGCTTCATTTCAACCAAGAGTCAAGGCTCTCTGTGAGGTCGCCCCTCCCACGGAGTTCACACATCAGGAAGAGAATGGATTCTGGGACTGTACAGCGGTGATCACCAGGAAAAATGAGGGGTCACTGAAAACAAGGCGTGTATGGACAGGAACAGATATTTCTGCATATTTTTAATTCGCACTGCCCCAAGCCATCATATGTGCTTGGTAAAAATGTGTTCAAGAGGTGCCACCAGTGGGTACCACGTTTGCTGGCTCCATCCAGTGCTAGGTCAAATGGCTTCAATGAAGACACAGCTCGCCAGAAATGCCCTAACACAAACTGCAAACAAAGCCCGGGACATGGAAGAGCCTCAGCCACCAGCCAGCATTCTGTTTCTGCCGCCGCCACCGCTTTAAGCTGTTTTCTCTGTGCTGGGGTAGCTCTAGTTTAATAGTTGTTTATGTGATTTCGTCCCTCCACAAACTCAACAGTGACAGCTCCTGCTGAAACCAAACTGGAGCCCTGCGGCCTCGGCCAGCTTCCCACTGCAGTGGGGGTGGGGTGAGGGCACCAGGCTAGGGAAACAATGACTCAGTGCAGCGCAGACACCCCGCCAGGGGCCCTGTGTGAGAGGGGGAACCCGGGGGAGCAGGGCGTGGCCAGGACCAGGAGGGTCAATCCCGGGCTGCAGATGAGTGAGGGCTGCTGGGGTCTGAGGACAGGAGGAGTGCTAGCTAACGAGGTTAAAATCCAGACCACACAAGGGCAGCTGGGTTAGGAAGCCTCCTACACCACCCCTGCTGGGGGTCAGCGTGGAGCCTCCACTCTTTTAAGGCGCTGGGAGCACAAGGGGGAGAGCACAGTCTCTTTCCTCATGAGCAGACAATAAACAAAAGGAACAAGATCATGTTAGAGAAAGAAAAATGCTACCAGAAAGAAAAAACGGGCTGTGATCAACAGAGAAGTGGGGCTTGTGAGGAGGTGGCTTCCAGCCTAAGGCGGGACAGACAATAAGGAGCGGTTGTGCAAGGACTTGGGGTTACAGGGTAGCAGGCGCGGAAATTGAGGGTGCCAACTCCCAAGAGGGCAGGTGCAGCAGCCAGCAGAAGAAGAGGAGGTGTTGGGGGAGATTTCTGGGGGGCCAGAAGGTCCCCAAGGAGTCTGGATTTTGCTTTGAGTAGGAAGAAAGCCTGGAAGCTGTCAGGAGGGCAGTGAGCAGACCTGCAATTCAGATCCCTATGCTGTTGGGTGGAGGTGACCTTGTATGAGGGAAGGGCCACTGGCTGAGTCCACAGTGGAGAAGTAAGTAAGGATGAGATCGAGGGTTTGTAAGTGATGGTCAGCATTTGAGGGCGGTATCAAGGAGTTTCAGGGTACAGCCCAGGAGAAGACAGGCCACAACTGCAGACACAGCACATTGAGTATCTAAGACCTGCATGACTCTGCAACCTTGTAGCAGGTTAAAGGGCACCAGCTTTTGCTATAATCCTCACTGAGAGGTACAGTCCAAGAGCCGCCCCTGCATCTGAATCACCTTTGGTCATGAGAAGACATGCAGCTTCCGTGAGGCGCCGTGGAGCTCTCGCTCTGGGAAATCTTCCTCCCTTGAGACTGTCACGCTGAAGAGGCCACCTGTAGGCACTCTGATCAACGGTCCCAGCTAAGCCCAGCCTTGCAGCCATCCCACCACGGAGCCAGCAGTACCATCTTGGACGCCCCCAAGTAACCTCCCCCAGTGCCCCATGGGGAGGAAGCACCAAGCCAAGCCTGGACCATTCTCTTGACCCACAAAATCACTAGACATCATAAAATGGTGGTTATTCTATGCCAGTAAGTTTCAGAGTAGTTGGCTCTGCAGACCTCATCCCAGGAAAGAGCATAAAGAGGGATTTGCGTACTCCGCACAAGGGAGGGGCCTGCCAAGGAGACTATGGGGGAGCAGTCAGCCAGGCAGGAGGAGCCGCTGGGAAGGGTGCCTCTCCTGAAGGAGCCCTGCTGTCACCAAGCACAGTCAAGGCAGGTGGGTAGAGAAGCTGTCCCTGATTTGATGAAAAGAAAAGCGAAGTCTTAGTTACTTTTCTTGTTGGTGAGACAGAATACCTGACAGTTAAAGGAAGAAAGGTTTATTTAGTCACAGTCTGTAGAGGTTTCAGTCCGTAACTGGCTGACTCCAAGGCAGGGTGTCATGGCAGAGGGACATCACAGAGGAGAAACAGCTCATGGCAGGCAGAAGGCAGCAAAGCAGCAAGCAGCACGTGACAAGCAGTGACCCTATTTCTGTTCCTTGTGTCCTACCCAGACCACCCACTCTTAAGGCAGGTAGCACTCCACTCAGGGTGGGGCAGCCTTAACCCCAGCATTGCACCAGGAGTCAGTCGCAGCATCACATCCTGATCCCAGTATCACATGCCTCAGGTCCAGCCGCCTCAGAAAAGCCCCACCTACGGCCACATGAGGCTGTGGGGGACATCTAGACTCCAGCTGTAACAGGGGTAGAGAGGAGCTCAGGCACAGTGACCTGGGGAAAGGATGCGAGTAAGCAGGCGGACACAGACACCATGCGAGGTTTCTATGAGAAGAACCAAAGAAAGCAAGTAGTAGCTGGACATGGGGATGGGGCAGGGGCTTCGTTTGCCTAAAGGCTGGGAGACACTGGAGCTCATTTGTCTGTTAAGGGGCAGAGTCAGTAAAGGGTCCCAGAGAGCTGGAAAGCTGCCCACAGGGCAGGGGGTGTCCAGGAAGAACCTTTTTAAAATTATTTTAGATCCCTTTTTTTTTTTTGTCTTTTTTTTTGAGACATGGTCTCGCTATGCAGTTCAGGCTGGCCTTGAGCTTACTTTGTAGCCCAGGCTGGTCTAGAACTTGCAACGATCCTCCTGCCTCAGCCTCCCGAGTGCTGGGATTACAGGCAAGCTCCAATATACCTGACTAGGTCCATTTTAGAAGTCCGTGGCTGCCATTTATTGTGCACTTACTATGTGTCAGGGTTGCAGGGTCTTTTAGCTCACACTTCTACTCTGAAACAGGAATCCTCATTTCACAGATGGAGAAAAGGAAACTTGGCTGTTGTACCTCTTCATGATAGCCCGCCCTCATGCTGTAGGGTGCATTTCGTTTCCTACTTTTACATGGCTCAAACTCGCTCTGCAGAGCCTGTTTCCTTTCCTATCTTTTTTCTTTCTTTCTTTCTTTTTTTTTTTTTTGGTCTTTTTGAGACAGGGTTTCACTGTGCAATTCAGGCTGGGCTTGGGCTCACTTTGTAGCCCAGGCTGGTCTCGAACTGCAACGGTCCTCCTGCCTCAACCTCCTGAGTGCTGGGATTACAGGCGTGCACCATCACATAGGGTCTCTTTCCTCATCTTTAACAAAACTTTGCTACAGTTGAAGAAGAAAGAGGAGGAGGAGGAGGAGAGGAAAAGGAAATTTGTCAAGGAATGTGGGAAGACCCACACACACTCACACACATACCCTGGCCAGTGAAAGGCAAAGGGGACTGGACTGGGGCTCTCCCAATTCCAGGGCCTGGCTGGGTGCTGCTGGCCAGAGGGAGGGCAAGACACCAGCCATGGCACTTGTGAGACCAAGCCTAGCACTTTACAGACCCTCTGTCCCTTGCTCCCTCCCAGTTCGCCTGCCTCCCAGGAATAGAGGACAGGAGCTGGCTGGAGTGGTGGACTCTACCAGCAGCCCCTGCTAGGCTGTGGGGATGTCCAAGGTAGGACACTGTGGCTGTCACCGTCACCACAGCCACTCCCCATCCAGAGGGCCGGCCAGCCCAGCCGGCTCTGAAGTCCCTCCCACTCCCCTGCTGGCCTAGCTTCAAACTGGTTCCTGCGTTAGGGAGACACACACTCTCTCTGCCTTGTAGCCGGAAGCTCCACTTTTATCTTCAAAAGTGAGGGCAGGGTGGGGACCAGGCCAGCTCAGAGTCTCAGGAGACTCTGGGGTGGGGTTGGAGGGGGTTGGGAAGCAGGCCTGGGCCCTTCCCTCTGGCTTTCTTCAGCGAGGCTCCCCCGAAGCCCCAAGTCGCCTTTCCTTGGCCCTGTCTCCTCTCTGTGCCCACCCCTGCCCACGCAGCCACTGCTCTCAGAGCCGATAGGTTGCCTCTGGTCTCTTTGCACCATTACTGCATGAAAGCCAGCATGGTATGCGCCTGCCTTGTGAGTCCACATCCCTGAGTTACAGCGAGGGGGCTGAGGCTGGGAAAGAGCAGGTCGAGCACACAAGCCCAGCTCCTGCCACCCCCCCTTCCCCTTCTACCGCCCCCCTGGGAGAAGGCAGAGAGGGCAGTCGAGCCTCCCTGTACTTCCAAAGGAACAAAGAGAAAAAAACACGGACCCACCTGGTTCAGCAGGCCTGGAATGGCCGGAAACCAGAGCTGCTTCAGAGGAGGCCCCAGGGCCACACCCCTCGCAGACCTGCAGCCTGGCCAGGCCGCACCCCAGTTCAGCCCCGCCCTTCCTAACCCGAGGCCCTCTGGAGTCCCAGCACCCACAACCAGCCGGCAGGTCTCTGTACACACTACAGTGGTGCTGCGTGCATCACAGCCCTGCTGTCACCCTGCGAGGGACATGTATCTCTCCAGGACAAGAAAGGGAGCTGATGCGGGGTTGTTTGGAGGGAGAGGAGGAGCTGCTCCTACCCACTGGGCTGCCTGCCTTTCCAAAGGACAGACTTCATAACTCCCATCCACTGATGTTTGTTCGCAACGTATAATTTACAGAGCACAGATTATTACCACGAGGAAGCCCCAGGCAGAAAATTTAGATGGCCAAGGTGCCCAGGCAGGGTGTCATCCAGGGTTGCTGCCAAATTCCCTTACCATTTTCCTGCTTGTCTCTCACACAGAGGTGTCTCTGGCCAGACCATGCTTCCTCATCTAGAAAAACTTTCACAGCCAAGCTAACCCATCACCTCCTCTAGGGAGCCTGCCCTGATCCTTCCTGAGCTGGTGGGGGCCACTTTGGGGTTTCCCTCCATCATAGTCTGACCCCACTGTGCTGCCATCCTTGGGATGGTTTACACCTGTCTTGATCTCTGCATCAGTGTGGGGGCACCTGAGGGCAGGTCTGGTCTGACTCACCCCTGTGTCCCTGAAGTGCTAGACGCTAGGCCTTTGCATCACAGCCCTGCTGCCACCCTCCTTGAAAGAAGGCTGCTCTGGGAATGGCAGAGGTGCATGGCCCACAGCCAGGGAGTGGCAGAGGATCCAGCTGGCAGCACCATCTGTCGCCGCAGGACAGAGTGGGCACAAGGCTCCAGGTCAGTCCAGGATAAGATAAGGAGCCTCAGGGCTCAGGGTCCCTGTCCAATCGAAGGTTGGGGCCAGACAAGACTTGAGTTCTCTAACTAGTTCAAAGAGGCTTGGTGCTCTTATCTATAAAGCCAGCTGAAAACCAGCAGCCTTGCAAATCTATTAGGGCATTTAAATATGCCTGGCACTTCATAGGTCCTTGGCAGAAAAGTTGGCTTTCACCCTCTCATCTGACCAACCAGCCCTGCCATTGAACCAGTAAGGAAACTCAAGTCCAGATGAGATGCAGAAAGGAACAACTATGTATCACGGTCAATCATGTGCAAGCTCTACTCCTGATGCGCCAAAGGTCTGGCAAGATCTATGGGACACACAGATCTGGTTCACAGACAGGGACACTGCAGCCCCGAAGGTAAAGCGAGCTCATATCTTGAAGGCAGGTCCAGACCCTCCCACTGTCCAGCACGGTGGCGGGCAGCTCTCCAGAGGCCCCCAGATGCCAGCATGGCCTTGCCCCTGACACAGGTACAGATGGCGGATGCAGCCTCCTCTAGACTGTGGCACATGCGTGATATGGTCAGCTCAGACAGCCTGCTACACTGCTAGTGTGTAAAGCTGGGCAGAGATCGATCCAAAGGAGACATGAGGACACTCACTGGGTACACATCTGGGTTCCAGCTGTCTCCTTGGCTAAGACAAGGGCTGGAGAAGCTCTGAGTCTCTCCGCTGCTGTGGGAGCCCAAGCACCTCATCTCATGTCTCCATGCACCTCTGCCTCAGAGGCTGGTCCTCACCACAAGAGCTCAGGAGGGTTATGGGGCTCCTCACCGAGCTGATCACAGGGAAGAGGAAGCAGAATGGTGCGTTTCCTTGCATTGCGGAGGTCAGCACACAGGGACTGGACACCCTGCACCAAGCCTGGGAACATGGGGCCCCGGGAAGCTCAAAGACGGAGAAGCCCAGAACCCCCTACACCCCAGACTCTGAGCCACAGCTGCAGCCCCTGCAGCCTCAGTTCAGCCTCTTGCAGCTGTCCTGCCCGGCTCAGGCCTCTCCAAGCCCCACGGGCTCCATCCAGCAGCCCAGGTGCATGAACAGACTGGCCCCTGGCGGGAGTGCTCCTCCCCGGAGATCTCAAGTTCCCTTCTTCACCACCTTCTCTGCCTAGATCGCCGCTCGGGAGCTCTGCCTGCCTACCTCACTGCTCACTCACAGGCCCCTCTCTTCAGATAGCCTGAGTTTGAGCTCCACAGTGCTGCTGATTAGCTGGGAAAATTACCTGTCTGCCTCAGTTTCTCCTTAATATGGGCACAAGGACATTATCTGCCTCGCAGAGTTGCTATAAGGAAGAAATGAGTTGACACATGCTTGGCACACAGCAAGCGCTTACATGGCACCATTCGCAGCACTTACTGCAGACTTTCACTGTTAACTTCTTTGACTACCTTCCTCACCATGCCCCGCCCATGAGCTGTCAGCCCCGCGTGTTCACGGGCCACAGAACACACAGTGCCGGCCACCGTTAGTCCTCAGTAAGTACCTGCGGAAGGGACAAGTGGACAGGGTACAACATCCTCAGGAGAGGCTGCGGACTCTGAGTCCAGACAGGAGGACCTCGGAGGGAAAGCGAAGGCTGAGCTAGGTTTTGAAGGATGAAGAATCCTCCCAACAGGTTAGGAGCACTCGGGGTATCTGCCCGGGGCCAAAGCTGGGGGCTGCAAGCTGCTCCCACAGAGACGGACACCAAGTCTCCTTCCAGATGTCCCTGTGGTCACCTCTTCATTCTGTGGCTTTCAAGACCTACTGTAAGACGAGCGCATCACTCTCACATCACTTTACATCTGTAGGTCTCTCCTCCACCATGCAGCTGGGGCCTCGGGGAAATGAACCCTATATTTCACTGTCAGGCCCCTCAAGGTGCACACAAACCCTTCACATGCAGAGTCTCCCGTGTCAAGGCGGGGGACTCCAGAGTCACCCAGCACCCAGCGAACACCTGGCTGAAGTCCCTCAGGGAGTAGTGGGGTGAACGTAGGGTCTAACCCAAACGCTGTACCTTCAACCTCTCCCACACTGGGCTCGACTCCCCAGGAGGCTGGGGAGGGTGGTGGTGAGGAGAAGCCCACCATCTTTCCTCAGGTTCAAGGAGAAATGGCGGGGCCAGGCTGTGGTCTGGAACAGCACAGCGTCTGCAAGGATGAGCACAAGTGACCACAGTCCTGTCTGAGTCTCACCACTGGGCCAGGAGCACTCTCTAGACACATGGCATGTTGGGAGGCCTGAGACAAAAGCCTTGTCACTGTTTCTGCACTGGAAAGAGACCCTGAGCCCATGAAGTGCTGACGTGGTCTGAGCTAGACCTGGAGCGGGGCAGGGGCTCCCAGACCTCCCCAGAGCCTGGCAGCCTTCTGCAAGGGCAACATGGCTGGGGGAAAGCAGATAAGCACTCAAGAGAGGCAAGGACTGAGGGTGAACAGAGAAACCCGCCAGCAGCCCAAGTCAGCACACGGCACCCCGCCTGCCCCCCTACGGCAGCACATCAGGGCCCACGCACTCACTAGTAAGTGCCAGGTGCGGGCTGGGCGCCAACCAGTGTGCAGGAGCCCAGACCACCTGACCATGCTCGCTGTCCGCACTCCCTCAGGATGCCAGCATGGGCCCCCAACATGCAGAGTGGAGCTCGAGGGTCACGGGAGACCTACTTTAGTTCCCAGCTTGACTTGGCTTCTTCAGTCCCCAGTTTGGTAAAGGATTTGATTTGATTTGATTTATTTCATTTGCTAGCTTGCTTTTTATTAAAAGACGCTTCAGTTCTAAGCCACAAAATATCCCCAAACTCTCATGTATGTCAGAGGAAGGGAACTCATGAAGAAACAAAGGAAATCCAGATATCTGCCAATGAGTCAAGAGTTCAAAGGTGGCATCAAGGCCAGAGTGGTTTAGCCAATAAGAGGCACACGCCCTCATGCGCCCAGTTTCCACGTCAGATGCCCACCTCCACTCCAGACTCACTCTGGACTTGGGGGAGCACAGGGTCGGGACATGCACATGGCATGCCACTTCCAACCTTCATCTGGCAGAGCCTCTGATTCCTTAAGAGCCCACTGAGCTCAAGTCCCAGGTCTGCACTTACAGCAAGACCCTGGGATATCACTCAACCTTACTGAGCCACAGGTTGCCTCTCTGGGTAATAAGTGTTCCCACCTCATGGAGAACCAAACACCAGGGTAGGTGAGGTTTTGCTGACACTGCCACCCTGTAAAGTGGTGCTAAGGACATACCTCTTTCCCGTTGGGAAGGAAGTCATTTAAATAACACAGTGGTAAGGAGAAGACCCAGCTGCCCACCATCCAGACCACCCTCTACCCTAGGCTCAGGGAACAGGAGCAAGAGGCTCTGCTGCTCAGATCTCCTGAGCTGGGTTGGGAAGCTGCTTGCTCCCATTCAATTGCTAAGCATTCCCAGAACTCTGCCCAGGCCCAGCCAGGGTCAGGTACACCTACAGCATCCTCAAGGAGCTGGCTGGCTGGAGGGAATGCCGTGTGCCTGCCAAGCATGAGCTCCACCCAGAGTGCTGGGTGTGAGGGCTCCAGAGAGCTTTCCAGCAGGGGCAGCACCTGAGCTGAACTGGGGGTTCTGGGAACTTGCCAGGGAGGGAAGTTGGAGGAGGTGCGGGAGGCTGGGGTAACTCTGGCAGAGGGTACACAGCCAGCCTTGTGCAGGGCTGTAGAACATAGATCTGCACCTCTGTGACAGGGAGCAGAGCACTGAAGGCGGTGGATGGGGAGGGAGGCAGGGTGGGAGACAAACCACCAAGGTCCTTCAGTGCCACGTAAGGCGAGTGAAGGTCACACTGAAAGAACCATACTCACCTGGCAAAGGGGGCGGGGTATGGGGGCAGGGCCAGTGAGGATGGGCTGGCTGTGCAGATACAGAGGGGACTGACACAGATCTCTTTATTTGCCCGGCCCCCTTTTAAAAGGCTGCTGCTGCCAGCATCCTCAGCAGACCGCTGTTCTGTGCCTGAGCAAGCCCTCTAGTCCGTCCTGAGCCTTCTCCACATGCCAGTTCAAAGGCCCCAGCAGGCACCGCCAAGCCCTCAGGGCTGTCTCTGCCCTTGGAGCCTAATCTCTGCTCCAAAGTCCCTGTGAGAAGATTCCAGGGGAAAGTGCTCTCCAAGGTCACTTCCCAGGACGCTTTCCACATGGCCTGTCCCTCACGTGGTCCTGTGCCCGCTCCCTGTCCTCCCCTGAAAGTCACTCATGTGTGCACACACACCTACTCTGCACTTCCACCGGCTCTATGGCCTTGGAGCTGTTAAGCAGGAAACACCTCAGGGCCCCAAGCTCAGACGGCAACAGATACAGCCCACACAAACCTGAGCCCCACAGAGAGATGCATCCCAGCCAGACACCCAGACCATCTGCAGGAGTCTCCCTCACACCTCCACTCCAGAGTGTCCACTGGCTGTTGGTACTTGTTTGGGGATTAAGCAGCCTGAGGTTCTGCAAGTTCTCCTTCCAAAAACAACTAGAAAACGGCCTGTGAAAAGTGAGACTGAAGATGCAGAACTCCCGCCTTAAAGGGGACACGTCAGTGTCTTCCTGGCACCAGTCTCTGCTGCCCTCCCTGCGCCTCACGTGGCCCGTGTCCATACCCTCCGCAGGTGGCTTCCCACATTCTGGATCATCGCGGAGTCGCTCACGCTCCTGGAGACGGAGGCCGGTCACCTGAGCCACAGCCCATGGGCACTCTGGCTACAAATGCTGCAGGGAGCCTCTCTGTGCTCAGCTCCTCCTCCACTGCAGCTGCTCCCGCCCCCTAGCCAGTTGTTATAGCCGGCCCCTGCCAGGCCTCTCAGCAGACAGCCCTCTGCCCTACCTCCTGGAGCCCAGGCACCCTTCATGGAAGGCTCCTCGGGGCAGCCAGCTGGGCCACTGCCACACCAGGGGCACAGTGCCCAGCTCCTCGGCACTCAGCCTGACTCATTTCTCACCCCACTCTCCCCACCAGGTTTCGCTCAGGACAGCCCCCAGAGGCCTGAGTCCATTCGTCCACAAGGGGTCAGGCTAGAACATGGCGAAGAGAGGCCAGCCCCACCTGCTAGGGCTCTTCACCCTTCGGAGCACTGCTGCCCACCACCCTCTGTTTCACCACTCCAGCCTGCTGGCATCCAGCAGCTACTAGCTGGAGACATGGCACACCCCAGAACCTTAAAATAGGCACTGTGATTCTTCTAAAAGTGGCAGCTGACAAATTCCACCCTGATGGCCATGCAGGATTCAGTCTCCTACAGCCACCACCACCTGAGGGGCCACCAGGATTTCCCTTCTCCCTCTCACTTCTGCAAGAAGCTTGAAGGAAGCCCTGACGTCACACCGGGCTCTGACAGCAATAAAGTGGACGGTAAGAAAGGGAAAAGGTAGGGAAAGGTGACAGAGACCACCAAGAAGCAGCCCTGAGCAGGACTTAAACCAACTGGCTCTCCTTGTTTGTGAGTCTGTCCAAGGCCTAGGCCTCTCGTCTGAATACGGGTGGCAGACTCACAGTAAGTGAACTGTGCATCACTGGCTCCTATTGAGGCTTGTAATGGTGGGTAAAGCCAGGATGCCTCAAAGGACAAGACAAGGTCACAGTCGAGGACACCCTGCTCCAACCTCAACTAGATAAAGACTGTAGCCTCAGGCATCTCGCTCCTGGGTAGTGACCTTCCTGGAGATAACACAGTTCTCCTAAATTAACGTAATGCCTCACTTAAAGAAGTCCTTCAGTGGTTCTTGCCCTTCTTGAGTATTCCCCTCCCTTGTTCTGATAACTAAATGTGACCACTCAGAGAAGGTCTTCGTCTTAGCCCTGAAAGAATCTCAAATTCTCTAGAGGGTTTTGATCCTCCTGGAGCTCTGAAATCATTCCATTTGTCTCTTTTATTTAGTCTTTGCAGTCCACTCACTTGGGAGATTGGGGACCTGATCAGTCCCCAATAACTAAGGGATATTATTAGCCTGATAGAAAGGGCCATGCAAGGGAGCTGGGTAGGAAATAACAGTAAGGACCTCCATAAGATCCAGGTCACTAGGGCTGGGGATATAGCTCAGTGGAATAAGCGCCTGCCTAGCAAGTGCAGGGTCCTGAGTTCGATCCCCAGTACCGCCAAAAAAAAAAAAAAAAGAACC
>PVLD010022737.1:0-28741 GCA_004027595.1 Dinomys branickii | reverse complement strand
AATAAAAACAACATCGAGATTTCACCTCACCCCAGTAAGACTGGCCAGTATGAAAAAGTCATCCAATAACAGATGCTGGCGAGGCTGTGGAGAAATAGGGACTCTATTACACTGCTGGTGGGAATGCAGACTGGTGCAACCACTGTGGAGAGCAGTTTGGAGATTTCTCAGCAAACTAGGTCTAGAGGTTCCATTCAAAGCAGCTGTTCCTCTTCTGGGTATTTTCCCAGAAGATCTGAAAACATCATATCACTCTGATATATGTGCACCCATGTTTATAGCAGCGCAATTTGTAATAGCTAAAATGTGGAAGCAACCCAAGTGTCCATCCACAGAAGACTGGATTAAAAAACTGTGGCATTTTTATATAATGGAATATTACTCAGCTATAAAGAAAGACAGTTTTGGGGACTTTGTAGGCAAGTGGTCAAAACTGGAGTCCATACTCATAAGTGAAATAAATCAGCGGTACATGTGCAGGCAACGTATTGTATCACTGGTGTAATAACCTGAGGGTGGAAATATAAACTAAGAGACATGAAAGAAATCTGTTCAAAAACAAAGAACAGATGGGACGAGGGAAAGGAGAAAAGAAAGTGACAAAAATGTATGTATGTATATACGAATATACATATATGCAGGAGAGCTAACATGGTTCTACTATTGTATGATATCACTTAAATTTGATCAGTCTTGTATGTCTGTATGTGTTATCCTGAACACACACTTCGAAGATATCAATATGCAAAGCAGCAACTATTGGTGTTATTTTTTTTTTTGGCTTTGGTTTTTTGTTTTTGTGTTTTTCTGTTGTTGAGAGGATTAATTATCTGACCAATTTTGCATGTCTCTATCTGGGTTCATATATATATACACTTCGAAGATATCAATAGGTAGAGCAACAACCACTGTTGAGCCCATGTCACTTTGTCTGTAGATCAGTTTTGATTGTACTATTTTTTATGCTAATTTGTGTCTGTGTGTTAATATGTTTTTGTGCTTTTATTTTTCTAAAAATAAAAAAAAGAAAAAAATATGTGTACTTTATCACATTAATGTATCATTTATTATTTGAAGCATAACATAGTTCCTTTAGTCTGTTTTTGATATTTTACTGTTATAAATGATCCTATGAACAAGAATAAATGTCATATTCAGCTTTAAGTAACAAAATACATTAAAATGTTAAGAAGGCCACCGAAGTGGATCTGCTTTTTGCAACATTTCAAAAGGATCTTTGTTGATTACATTATGTTTGATGCATGTTTTTATATTTTGTCATATGATATTCATCTTATTTCAAAATTATTTTTATGATTATAAACTTCCCTATTATATTGTAAATTTCCTAAAGATGGATATATCATGTTACTCATTTCTGAATGTCCTATATAGAATACATGTGCAGTGTATAGAGTAGTTGAGTATAAGTGAAATAATGTCATTCAACTGCTGAATACTTTTTACAATTTCATATTGCTGTAATTGATTATGGAGTCCCAAGGCAGGTATCCTGAGCTTTGGATTGCCAATCATAGTATAGCTAGTTCCAACAAATAGCTAACATTGTGGAGCTTGGAAAGTGTTTTATTAGAGTCATGAAGATCAGCCTTCAAATTTTTAAACTGTCATGTAGAAACAATATACAACTTTGTATTAATCTAAGGCTGAAAACAAATTTTAACTGGAAGAAGTCACAAAAAGGCCAGTTTCTGTCAGTTGTAAGTATTTTTGTTCATCCTAAGTGTGATGGTGCACACCTGTAGTTCCAGCATCCAGGAGACTGATGCAGGAGGGTTTCAGTGAGTTTGAGGCCATTCTGGGCTTTACAGTGAGTTTGAGGCCAGCCTGAACCATGTAGAGCAACCATGTCTCAGAAAAAAAAGAAAAGATAAAAGAGCTTTGTTGATGGGAATGTTTGCTTCCATGTTAAGGAAAGAATTTTCAGTAGCTGGGAGTAGTAAATCTTGCAATACTGTTATAAGCAGGAAGTTATGTTAAATGGCTTCCATTTTCTTAACGATTTTAACACATAGTTTGGCATTTAAAATCCATTAGTAAAAGCCATGGAAAATGTATTATTTGGCCAATTGTTTTTTATTTTGATTATGTGAAGTGGGTTATGTGGGTAATCATTAATTCATTATGAATAACAAATTTGCAGAGTGATTGTATGAGTGTCTTTGTATTACTCTAACCCAAGGGGGAGTAATATTTTTAATTATAATATTGCATTTGGGCAGTGTAAAACAATTACAAGTCTCTTACTGTTAGCTAATTGAAATTATTCTTTTTTATTATATAATATTCTGTATTCTCAAGTGCAATTTCAGAGTACATTTCTGTTGAAATCAAACTTCAACATCTGTGGGCACATCTAATTATATTTATCAATAAGAAAATGTTAACACTACACCTATTATTCTCGTAGCTAGATATTTGGCAACATACACGTTCCAGATTATTGCATGCAATGTAAAAACACTAGTGTCTTATTCATTTTCCTATTGTTGTGACAAAACACCCGACACTCGCAACTTAAAGGAAAGGTTTATTTAGTCCCAGTTTTAAAGTCCATGTTTGGCTGGCTGCAAGGCAGAAATGGCATGTTGGAAGGACATGAGCAGAGAAATGCTGCTCATCCCATGGCAGCCATAAGCATAGAGCATGGAGGAACAAGGGCCAAGAATATTCTCTTCCAGTTGACACAGCCACTGACTCCATTCCAAACATCCCATACCTCCTAAGGGCATATGCAGACACTGAACTCATTAGTGGAAGAGCTCCTTCCTTTGATGAGTAGAGAGCTCCCAGTGATCAAATCACCTTCTAAGCGCATTAACATTGGTAGCTATTTTAAATGTAAACTGTAACAAATAGCTTTATAGTTTCAGAGTCTCTGCATTCTGGTGCCTACACTTGTCAAATATTTTCCTACTTGAAAAATTATTCATTTCTTCCAGTCATTGCACATAAAATGGTTCATGTGGGCAAAACAATCACAATAAAAATACTCTTGGAATTCTAATTAAAAACTACATTTCATTTTTGACTAAATGTCAACTTCATCTGTTCATGTAATAGTCATTCTGTGTTACATACAGTTATGTTTGAGTTTATATTTTAAGCATTTTCAAAAGAAACTGTTTTCACCCTTTATCTTGACATGTCATTGGACTGTGAAATTGGACTGTTTGGGGTTCAGTGGTTGATTCTGAATAATGAATCTATGAAGCTCTTAGAAAAGATATAACCTATGCTCTGCTCATGTGGAAATTTGATGTCTTCTAGTGTCCTTTTATTGGTAACCTAAATAGGCTATAGAAGTGGAAGTCCTTTGGATTTTGACATATGTAAAAAATGTGGCATGTACTAAGGGTGCTGTTTGTAAAATACATATGTTAAAGCAATTGTTACATAACATAACATGGCAAACTGGTAATTGCCAATTGGGTAGCTCAAATGAGAAAATCCTGCAATTTTTCACAAGTCTTCTCAGTCAAGAAATCATGTGGGAGGCATGTAGTTTTCTCCAAACTCTTCCCATTATCTCTTAGGAAGTTGAAGAAGATCACTAAAATTAACTTTGGCCCCAGCCAAATCCTTGCCTCTGATTCACATGTAAAAAGAAAATCCAGTGCAGACTTCTGTGTGTGTGTGTGTGTGTGTGTGTGTGTCTTGGTAATGCATCTATCAAACAAGAAGGACTACCCAGATAGTAGTGATTAATATCACAAAGGTTACTGTATAGTCATAATACAAAGAACAGTGTGAGACCCAACTGATGATTAAGGGAGGAATGAATGTCTCATCACTATGAAAGGTCTCTGTCCAGTAATGCCTGTGTAGTGAGAGGATGACTACGTGTGTCCAATGCCATATTATTCCAAAGACTGTCTCTCATAAAACTGTATGAACTGAAGTGGGATTATAAACTGAGAGTCTCTAATCATGAATTTGGAAACTAGATATTTGAACATGTTTACTGATTAAAACAAAAATTTCTTAGTGTTAGCAACATTGACAATAAAGATATCTTGTACTGATAGGCATTTCTCACACTTTATTACTATAATTTTAAAGGTGATTAAAAGGTAATTCATGAAAATTTCAATGATTTTTATTTTATAATGTATAGCATCTAGAATAATTATTATTATAAAATAGAGACTACAAAATATTTTAAATTAATATACTTATTTTTCTGTGCCATCATTTGCTCTCATTTAAGTGTTATTTCCATTTTAAATTATTAAATTATTAATGAATATCTAAAGAGCAACAAGTAATGGAAGTGGTTCAGAGACTTTTGTAAAAGCACTATTAATTTTGTAAACACTTGAAACAGCATGTTTAATTAAGTATCAGAGTAGTGCTCTGAATTTTTCTCCTTTGCCCTTTTATTTCCTATCGCTTAACCAATACATTGAAGAGGCACTGATTTTATTTCTGGTTTTGAGATTTCCTGTTTCAGTCAACGTACCTTAAGTCAGATAAAACAATTTGATTTGGGTTCAGTATGGTGCTATTCTGATCTGAAGGTCAATCTACCAAGAAGCAGGAACAGTTTCTCATTATTTTCCTTCACCACTCCAAGCAGTCTTTACTAAAGTCTTTTGAGCAATGTCTGACCTCTGTTTCAATACTTCTCACAGATTTCACAGACTGTCACCACCACTCAGCCATCACTAACACAGACAACTGTAATGGAAACGGTAACTATGGTGACCACAAGAGAACAAATCGTGGTAAAGCATGCCCAAGAGGAACTTCCACCACCACCTCCACAAAAGAAGAGGCAAATTATTGTGGATTCTGAAATTAGGAAGAGGTGAGAGCATCCTAGTGATGGCTTTATTCCCAAATGAAGATTCATTGTTAACTAAGACAACTCATAACCATTGTGATGGTGGTGTTTTTACTTAAAATATATTTCCAAATACTTTTTATGCTTGTTATGGCAGTTAATTTAATAAGAAAAAGTAATGACACAAGTTTTAAATGTTACGCAAAATGTCGTGATCCCAATGACACGTGAATGCTTAATGACAATGCTGGTTTCCTGTTGAAAGAAGAAACCAGAAGCGATGGACTACAACAGGAATATTTTAATCCTGAAAGTGTTTTCCTTATTTTTATAAAGGCCCTGCTAGTTCAGTCCTTAGTTTTTCATTAAATGCCTTTCTTCCAGTAATAGAAAGTGCATTTTCATGAAGCAGTATACCTCTAATAGACAAGACCCATTCTGCTAGTTTAGGGGAACATAATGTCTCAATCTGCACATCCTAAATCAGGAGTAATTACAGAACAGATTTCCTGTGCTTTGATATTCATAAAGTCTTATCTTAAAGGTGTTAGAATTTTTAACTGGTCTTTCTGTGGATATTTTCAGCTAGACATTGTAGATAAGTTAGGTGTTATGTAAATCAATGGATATATTAAAATGATGACAATAAAATTGTATAAATGCAAAGCTATCATGAAAACCTTAAAAAGGTGTCATTTCCATTTCCAATTATTGTACTTCTAAGATTAAGAAAGAATGTTGAAATATGTCATGTTTCTAAGCAGCATATGGTCAGGAACGCATGGAACACTTGACATTAGAATTTGCATATTCCAGGGTATGGGAAGAACATGTACCTAAAATTAGTGTGTCAGATGTTCTAAGCAATGGAAAAGAAATAGCCAGAAAAGTTGCTGGAATACAGTGCTTGGGAGTTCTTCATTAATTCATACCTAATGAATTACTTTGATAATTCAGAACTATATCACTGGACATTTTCTTCCTGGTCATATTTGGTAGCATAAATATTCATAAATATTCAAGTTCGGAGATTAACAAACTAAGGCCTATAGGCCAAATCTGGCCTGCTGCCAACTTTTGTATGGATCATGACCTAAGAAATGCTTTTACATTTTTAAATGTTTGAAAACAATCAAAAGAGTGATATTTCATAATATGAAAATCATGTGAAATTCAAATTTCAATGCCCATAGTTAAGAATTCAGCAGAACACAACTACGCTTCTTCAAATATGTCTCATAAAGAGTTTCTTTCACATTACATAGGCAGTGTTCAAAGAATTGTAAAAGAAATTTTATGGCCCACAAGACTGAAAAATTTACTCTCTGGCCTACTGCAAGAAAAGTTTGTTGATCTTTGCTTTAGTTCAGTGGCTTTCAAACTCTATGACAATTAGCATTTCTTTCTGTGCAGCGAGTTCCACATACCCTACCAATGATGATGGTTGAAATTGGAACATTCGTTGATGGTAAAAAAAGAGTAATGGCACAAAGAGTAAAGTTATTAAGGAACTTGTTTTCATTCATCTTCACAGCATGACCATTAAGTTTATTTAATGTCACATTAAACATATGTCTACAGACAAAGTTTATTGGACACATAGCTCTGTGGATACTTTGTAACATTACAACAACATAGTTCCTCAGGCTGGGTGTTCTCTGCTCCTTTTAATGTCTTCAGAAATTGTGTTATAAGGAAAACAACAATGCAATCTGATTAATGTTCATCTCTTTCTTCAAAGGCTTACTCTTGGCTCTTGGTTTAAGAATGCATTATGTTAGTAAAGTGTTCTGACTTTTGTTTTCAGGAAAGTTTAGTGTTAAAATACACTGTCTGCTAAATTTTGTTTGTATCATGTGTTCACAGCAGTTATTGTAATTGCCTGAAATAAGAGATTTAATTGAGAGTATAAAAGTTCTAAAAGCTAACACTTATTGAGGGTTTTGTGATGTGTTTGCCATTAGATTCAATACTATATCTCCATAGCGGTTATTCTTCCTGATGACCTTCCAAACCAGGTCTCGTTATTAGTGCTATTATTCATAGCCACAGAGTGGCTCAGCTAAGATTTCAACTGCAGCAGTCTGACTAGAGAAGTTGGACTGTGTAGGAAAATAAGCCTTTAGTGCCGACATTGCTAAGGTGATCTAAAATCTTTTCTTCTGAAGCTACCTAATTATACCTGTTGTCCCTGCATAAATCTCCTATCATATTTACTCTGCAGCTCCCTGATTATACCTCTTGTCCCTGCATAAATCCAATACCTTTTCTCTGAAACTACCTGATTATACCTGTGTCCCTACATAATTATATTTAGCATTAACATTTACTCTCTCTCCAAATGTATCTTGTTTTGAATGGCATGATTATACAGACAGTCTGTACTGGACTTGAGAATCATAAATTTAGCCTGAACAAAGACCAAGAGTAGGAACACTTAGGATAATGAAATCTAGTAATCAAAAATTATCTATAGAATGGAATCTTGTTAAAATATTGTAATGGTTAAAGACATATCATGCAAACACAGTTGCAGCTTTAGGTTAGTTCATATTCCTTTGTCCTCACAGGCGAGACCCACTAACACTTCACTGTGAGTGCTATAATTATGACAGTCTACTGAATCCCTTTCTCTTGTAACTGATATCCTCTTTTAGCTTCTGTGACACACTACGAATCATCCCCATACCAGGTTTGTTGACCTGACTGGTTTTCCACTTAGCTTATTTCATGTGGGGGTATCTCATAAATCCATTTCTTTGCCCTTCTGACTTCTTTATCCGAATTGTTGCCTTTGACTGATTCAAGTCGGGCTCTTGGTGAATGACTCCCCAAACCAGTAGCTCATATTTGATTCTGAGCTTTTAGTTCTAAAGCTATGATCTGGGTGTTTCCACTTCTGCAACCAGCCCTTGCCTCCACTTTAATTTTTATTGCATCTATTTAAGCACATCTAATTGTAGATGTCACTCCTATTTTACTTATTATAATTCATTGTCTATGTGCCTAAAGGAGTAGCAAGTATTAGAAAAATCACCGTCTTTGGAATGACAATCACTTAGGGTTCTTTGAAATTTGCCTGACTTAATTGCTAGCTCATGATCTTAGGCAAATTACTTAAACTCTGTGCCTAAGATTCAGTAGTATCACTTTAGAGAACAGTGTAAACGTTCAGTGAAAACCATTAAGCATAGAACCTGTAAGGTAATACAGAGGAACGCATGCAGTGGGTGCTATGCTCGCTATTCATTTACAGAGGAGGCAGTGAAGGTGGTGACGGAGGCGATGGTGGAGTTGACAGCGGCAGAGTCACAGGCATAGAAATTGTGATGATGGAGTGAGTGGACTTGATGGGTGAAGAGAATCGGTGAAAAACTTCCCACAGTAAACATCATCTCAGACCCAGTGTGCAAACTATGTTCGTGTGTTCCTTTTCAAACAGAATTTATCACCTGACTCCTCCCAGTTTGTCTGATGTTTTCCTCTTGCTTTTTTATTTATGCCTGTTATTACATTATATTTAGCATGCCCTGTCATTTCAGTTTTTGCTGGTCATTGCAATTGCCAAGTCTACAATCCAAGCAACTTTTCCTTCCCAAGGTGACACGTTTCCCCCTTTCTAATTAATGTCCTTAAATTCATATGTTTAAAACATTCCATTTTATTTTCTTTCTGGAGGGCGAATCTGAGTAACTGTAATTGACTCTAAAATTAAAAATGAATCCCTTTCAAAAATCCCTTTGAATAAAATTTAAAAGTATCTTATGGTATTACATACTATTCTTATTCTCCTACCAATTCTATACCTAGCTTTCCTCAACCCCCTCTACTTCCACCAGGTTATTACAGTGACCTTGGTATATAACTGAATGCCGTCTATACACACATCTCATCACCAATCACAACCCAGGAAGCCTGCTATTATACCGATTGTTGTTATACTGGTCTATATTTTATTTACATTCCATTAAAGTCAGTGCCATGCATGCAGTAAATAACCAATAAATATTTGTTGAAAGGGTCAATGGTACAATTCAACTAATTGAAGTCATTGTTATTTTATGTCTCAATACAATTTAACAATTCTTCCTAGTTTTTATGGAGCTGTTCTTAACAGGAAAACTCACTATCATTTTAATTTTTAAGAATTCTTCTTTTACCCATTAGTGTATCATTATTTCCTCAAAACAATTAAGGGATTTACAAGGTAGCTTTGTACTACTGTATATTTTCTTAATTATCTAAGGTACATTTCCTTGATTCCTTTGTAATTATACAGTTTCTACATATGTCATGTTTACTCTGCAAATTATCTTCCTTATACTAAGATGTATAAAAATATTTGAGGATCTTGGGTCACAGGTAATTATTTCTAACTGTAAATTATTCCTGTAGTTCAGTGATACTAATTTATATATAGGTAATTTTCAGAGTATGAAAGTCACTATATTAAAAGTATATCTATTACCTATTTAATAGGCATTTATCCAGGAGATTAGTTCCTAATCATGTAGAAGTTATTTTAAGAGATTTTCACAAACGCTTTCATTTACATTTTTGTATCAACCAGGTGAAACGAATGGCAAATTGAATCTTTCTGTAAGTAAATGTCATTTCAAGGAAGATCATTTCCCCAAGTAAGGTGCTAATAAATGAGCTTCTTTGACCTCAAGGACAGTGAAGAGGAATTTCAAGATACAGAAATTCACCTAGTCTCCTTTTGTCATCTCCAGGTTAAGCAGACAGGGTGTGTAGTGTTCGCTTTCTGTGGCCATTTCTCAAATACTTATTAAATGACAGGATTGGTCTGGTCTTACAAACCTCCACTATTTTATTTTCTATTTTTCAGGGCTTGATGTTATTTTGTTTTCTTTCTTTCTTTCCCTGCTGCCTGGATGATGTTAATTTATGTCACATCTTTCAAAAGGAGTTTGATAAGAGTTAGATAAGTACTCTCTTTCTGCAAGTTCATAATACTCATGCCTGAAACATTATTATTTTACCTCGGGCTCCAAAATTAAAATCTGAAAATTGTATATTAAAATATATCAACTTATTTGAAGAACCCAATTAGACGATTAATGTGTTTATGAGGGTTTTTAAAAATTTTTACATGATAAATTGATCCTAAATACCTGCGGTGTTGGACTCAGTAATGACATTTTTGCTCCTTGGCACATCGCAGGAAAACAAAACATTTTAGATAATTTGCCTCTTTTTTCTTCTAAGAAGAGTAGACTTGTCTGAATCACAGGTTAATTGAGGTCTAGAAAGGTTAAATAACTTGCTTTCAATTGCAAAATAAGGCCTAGTGCAGAGTCTCCTAATTTCCATTCTAGCATGAGAGCAGCAGTGCCATGCTTCTTTTTATGTCTTACAGTTAAATGACCTTGGTCCTAAATGCAAAGTTCAGTTTAGAAAATATAATTTTTAGTGAAGAATAAGAACTTTGCTCATGATCTGCAGATTCTTTCAAAGATAAACCACATATTTAATTTCTTAAAATTGTTTTGTCGTAGACGTCACAAAGAAATCGTAACCATGGTTTGCAAAAGGTAGTATTGTGAGTTCTACAGACACAAGGGCTCAGGGGCACTCAGACTGGAGAGCATGAAGCAACAGCAGCCTGTTAGGGCTCTTAAATTGGGCGCTGTATTGGAATGCCCTGAAGAGCTTGTAAAATTACTGGTTCCACTGGCACAGTTTCTGATTTAGCATGTTGGGAGAGGGCCTCCCAAATCTGCGTTTTAAACAATTTCCCAAGTGCTGTTGTTGTTTTATGCTTTACACTCTTGAGTATTTCTGTTCTCTTTGTTTTCTATGGTTCTTGCTAGACATTGTGGCCCATGCCTGTAATCCCAGCCTTCTGAAATCCTGAGGCAAGATGATTATAAATTCCAGCTCCACCTGCCCAGTTAGTGGGTTTGTGAGACCCTTTCTCAAAAAAAATGTGCTGAGAGTAAGCCTTGTGCAAAGGCCCTGGGTTCAACTCCCAGTACCACACACAGAAAACTAGTGATTCTCATACTTTGGTATACATGAAAATAACCTGGAGTGCTTGGTGAAACACAGCTAGCTTCCTTTCTCCCACTGAAATTTCTGGTTCAGCATTTGGGACAATAGAATTTTAGTTTATCACAAGTTCCCTGATGATGCTGGTGATCCACAGCCCATAGTTTCAAAGTCAGTTCAGTAGAGAGGGCATTAGTCCTGTTGCAACCTGACTCCTGATTTTCTTTGCCTACACCAAACCAGTATAGGCGCCATGTGCTCCACGCCAGGCTAGGTGATGTTATTGTCCCATGCATGACACCTCTACTGCTTTGAATTGCAATGATATATTCAGATAATTCTTATCTCCACTCGATGCCAGGCTTCCCTGATCCTAGGTCTATTTCTTACTTCTGAAGTGTTGTGGGGACTTCTATACAGTAGGTGCCTAAACTGCTGAAATAAGTTCTGCTGTTCTATTACACCACAGGTGCCCAATAATGTATGTTTCTAAAGAGCTGCTAGAGTTCTGAACCTTCTTCCTACAAGGAAATGATACAAAATACTTTATTTGGTGAACATGCTTATTACCCTCACATGATCACGACACAAAGCACACAAATGATCATTATGCAAATTATACATGTATTGACAGGGCACATTGTATGCGTAAGTGTGGACAAATACTATGTGCCAATTTAAAAAGAGAAATGGGTTCTGGTCCTATCCAGTATTCTGTAAGTTCTGGCTGTCTCCCCCCAGCAACTAGGTGAACTTGTACTCTCAGAAAGCAAGGCATTAAAGGGTACCAACAGGAGGCAGACAGGGCCACCTCTCCTGAGCTGCAGCACACACTTTCTTTTCTGACTGAAGAACATGATAATCACCTTTACTTACTTGTGACAAGCAGCAACACAGTGGAGTGCAAAGCCACGCCAATTTTGAATGTGAAGATCTCTATTCCCTTTCTTCTGATTCTTAACTTCGCCTGCTCATTCTCCTCAAGCCCGGAAACTTGCTCTCAACAAGGTTGCCAGAGAGCTCCTTAACTGCCAGCTGCAAAGGTCACTTTTCAGTTCTTGTCCTTCTCGACCTTTTTTCCATGCTTGGCTGATGATTAGTCTGTGCTTGAAATTCCCCTCCCTCTCAGTTGCTAGGGCATTGTTCTCTCCTGTTTCTGTTTCCCCCTGGCTTTTTTTTTCTTTTGTACCATATCTCGTCATTTTTTAATCCCTTTAATGTCAAGTTCCACAGGACTCACATTTTGCTTTCAATTTCTTTATATGATACTTTCTTTTCCTGGGCAATATGAGACTAATATCTTGTCTCAGTGGGCTATATCTTATAATTTTAAAATTAGTATTGGTAGATCAACTTCCCTCCTGCTCCTTATACCTGTATAATCCAAATTCTTATTGGCTATGTGCATTTGGATTTCTTATAGGACTCTCAAATGTGATTCTGCAGTTTAGATCGCACAACTCTAGAGAGTATCATTTATTCAACAGTCTCAAAGAATAGTGTTCCCTACATTGTGCCCTGAACAATCTGGGCAGCCTTTCACAAGGGTCTTGATATCTGCTACATCACCAAATCCCTCTTGAAGCAGACTTGTTAAATTCTCCGCATGTCATCTGCTTCATCAGTACTGCCTACACCATAGTTCAGTCTTTGATAAAAGTCTGCATGAAATTCTTAATTGATTTCTCACCTCTCATCTCAGCCTTCTTAGCCACCATCTCCACACGCTCCTGGGGAATACCCTAAAACTTACTGGATATTCCGTTGGCCATATTTTTAAAAATTCATGTCATAGATGATGACGTTATGATGCCAACTCTCAAGGTTAGTCCCTTCTCATCTTTCCATTTTTATATATGCTTGCTGCTCAAAACTGTGTGTTACCTGTCTGTAATGAGATAAGGAGCTTAAACCAGTATATAAATCAATGCTATGTCTCCGTTGTCAAGAAAGTTTGGCAATTAAATATAAAATCAGATAAAACAGTGTGCTTAGTGGCTTCATTGATTAAGTCTCTGGTTAAAAAAAAATAAGACAAAAAACCTCTTCTCACAGACTATTAAAAAAATTTAAACTCGCCGCAGACCACAGTTCAAGTGATAGTACCATGCATTTCAGCTTTAATTAACCATTCTTTACTCTCTGTGGACTCTCTGTTCTCTGAAGCTTGTGTTTCTCTGGGTCTGCTGTTTTCTTTACCTAAGAATGTCTCCTGATGTCTTTCTTTTCTTACTCCCAAATCCATTGCCATCCAATCATCTACCTTGTCTCTCAAGGATCATAACCTTGCAGGTATTTTTTTTAGCACTTTCGATGTGTCTGTCTATTAAAACGTGTCACATTTATTGTAATGAATTTCTTTTTTGAATAGCTGTCTGTCTAGCAAACACCTTGGGACAAGAAGCATTTCTTTTTATCTCGAGACTGCAGTGATTTACCCAGAAGTCAGCACATACTGGGTATTAGATAAATATTCGTTGGACTTTGAATGGATATTTGTCAGAATCTCGTCAGGAAAACAAATAATTCTGTGTTTCAAAGAGAGGAGACATAGCACTAGATACTGGATAAGCACAGGGTGGAAAACTTGTGAACAGCACAGGAGAATGGGTGGGACCTCAGAATGCCCAGCAGTATCGGAAGCTGCTAATGCTCTTAGTGCAGGAGGGGCCATGTGGGGCAAGTTATATGACCAGAGACCAGAAGCAGAGCCTTCTAACAGAGATTAAAACACAGTTACAAATGCCAAGCAGGAAACTGATAAAAAGAGAGAGCTAACTGAAGAAAACTGATTTCCTAATTATTACTTTATAACAATTATCTTCCCATTACTATATCTGTGTGATAATAGAAAACATTCTTCTTATTCTGGCATCTTCTGAGAATATTCATGTTAAAGTGTTCTCCACTCAGAAACTTGCATGTCTGTGTAAGTCAACAGACATTGTGCCACAGCACAGATTAAAAATACTGTAATGACTGGCTTCTGTGGATTGTATTGTGTCCTTCCAAACTTTACACGGGGAGACCTTTATCATCAATGTGATGGTGTTTGAAGATGGAGTCCCTGGGAGATAACTGGGGTTACATGAGGTCATGAAGATAGGACCTTCACGGCAGGATTAGTATCCAAGAAAATACACCAGCAACTATGCTCTCTCCCTGCCACGTGAGAACACAGCAGTGCAGAGGGCATCTACATGCCAGAACGATAACCCTCCTTAGAAACTCATCCTGCTGGCCCCTTGATGTTGGAATTCCTCCCTGTAGAAATATAAGAAATAAGTATGTGGTACTTAAGCCACTGAGCCTATGATATTTTATTGTGGCAACCTGAGTTAACTAAAACCCAGCTAGGTAAAGCAGTAAGATTTACTGTGTTTTAACTGAAATTCATAGTTACTCACTGAAGGAAGCAGCTGGATTAAAAGGGGTCATGATGCTAAGGGAAGTAGCATTGGAGCAGTCCGAGCACATCAGATTTAAGTGGCTTTCCACTAGACACTTTCTGAACCCTAACTGGAAGTTATTTAAACTTTAAAGACCCACAACATGAAAGTATGTTGAGGTTCTTTAAACTCAGCCAGCCTTCACACTGAGAGTGTTTAAAGTTTAAATGACCTCCCACAGGGTTCAAGGCACATTGAGCGTGTGGTGGGTTTCTTTGAATATTCCTGTAGTCAGTGTGAGACCACAGTATTTTAGGGAAAAAGTGATAACTACATTAATTTTCATATTAATTCTATTCATTTGACTAAGATCTAATGGATACCAACTTTTGTAAAGTACAATAGCTGTAACTATAAGGCATACTTAGGTCTTTCCTAAGGAAGCTTAGACTCTGACAATAGCTAGGTCATGAAGGAAAAAGTACTAGTAACGTGTTACAAAGCTGAAAGGAACAAACATTCACTTCCATTTTAGCACCTGGGCATAGAAAGCTTATGGGGAAATGAGGATCTGAGTAGGCAGTTAAAGTGCAGGAAAATATTGGACTCAAGATAAGACAGAATGCCATTTCAAGTATAGGAACAACTTACTCACAAACAGAATTTCCATGCAGTAATAAGCTTTTTGTTTGCCATAGCAGCTATGTGGGGAAAGAAAGGAACGCAATAGGTGATAAGTTTGAAGTAGTTTGGTTCATGGCAAGAAAGGTACTCAGTATAAGACAAAGGAAAGTGTACTTTAATCTTCTGGTCATGGGAAGTCAATGCATATTGGAGAGAGCAATGTGATATTGCTACAGTGAACCGTGTGATTGTGCCATCAGTTAGTAGCTGAAAGGACACCTTACCTTCACTCCATGAAGCAGGAAGATGGTCCGCATTTCTTTTTCTGAAGGGCTCGAGAATAAATATTTTAGGCTTTGTGTGCCGTATAGATTATTTTGCAATAGCTCAGCTCTGTTGCTGTCACTAGAATGCAGCCATAAATACATGTACGAAAGGCAGCATGGCTGGGTTCCAATACAGTTGCATTTACAAAAACAGCTGGTGGACCATATTTGTCCCACGAATCATAGTTTGCCATTTCCTACACTAAAGAATAAACTAGGTGTGATTACTTTGCTGTTGATGACTTTTAAAATTTGTTGAATCCTTTGTGTTATGCCTGTGTTTTCAGCTTTTATTCTTTTCATTCCAATAATGGCTTCTCCTTATCAGTCCTTAAAAAAAAAACTAAAAGAAATGTGACCTCCCTCACACATGAAAAATGACAAGGAACAAAGCCCTGCCTTAAAGCCAGCTAAGAAAGGGTCGTGGAAAAAGTAATTGCAGTAGCTAAAAAGTATATGGCTGCTACCGTATGGAAAGTGCTCTTCTAAGTTTTTTGAGCATATCAATGCTTAAAACAGAGTTATAAATTGTATCACTGTGCCTCTTTGTCAGTGAGAAAAATGAAAACTGGTGGCTTGCTGCCATTGTAGGGTTAATAGGAAGTAAAGTAAACAGGATTAGAACCCGAGCAACCCCACACACAATATTGCACTCTCAAACTTCATGCCTTGCTTTCATTTATTAAGTGTAAGGGAATTTTATCATGTTCTTTAGTTGAAATTAAAAGCTAGATAGACTGTTTAAGAATTCGCCAATGCCTTTGTATGGAAACTGTGTACTTAAATTATGGTTGTTCAACATTTTGAAGCCTCATAGAACCTAGGGTTCCATGGGAACGTTTGACTGTCTTTAAATAGAGGGATTTTTTTCATTAAAAAAATCTTCAAAAAGTTAGATTTCTTTTTCAGTACCAAGACATAAATAAATGTCTTTTGTAATTCAACTTTTTCCCAAGTGTAGGACTTCGCTGTTCATTGATATAGTAATAATGTCATAAGTAACAACCTTCGTCATGTATATTTAATATTTGTTCTGATGTCAGAAAATGAATCATCACATTGGAACTTGGAAATCTTTCTGAAATTAAGACTTGAAAGTACTAATAAATTGTGAAAAGTTCCTATTTTATAATCCCTTGAAACCATAAATTATTCAATTGAAGGTCATAGTTTAAGTTAATGACTCTGTTTATAAATCAGATCCTCCTGTTAGAGACTCCACATTTTAGCATAATCCAAAATAGCACAGTGATAGCTTCTAAAATGTACTCTAGTTTTTAGGAACAAATAGGGATTTCATGTTGGCTTTCTTATTTTCAAAAATATGATTTCCCTTCTATTTGGACCGAAGCTACCATAGTCTCAATAAGTGGGATCAGGTAAACTAGATTTCAGATTTTCACTCCACTCTACACTGTGTGTTAAAACAAGAGGAGGGCTCTGAAGCTCTCTCCTTATGATCTGTATATGGAAATGAAAACTATAATGAACAGCCTAAAATATTTCACAGGAGTTATTCTTTTCCTGAAAACACATGACATGAAAAACATGCTTAAAATGTTTTTCTCTCTTTCCTCCTTGAGCTCTTTCAATGTAAATTTAACCTTTAAAAATTGTAATCTGGAGGATACAGCAATATAACATATAGACAGACTTATAGAGCATGAGATTCCATATATTCATAAAACTTTTCAAAATTAGGTTATATCAATGAGTTAGGGGAAAACTACCGGATTACAGTGTGTAAAAAAATCTGCTCGATTATTTGAAGTAACGATATCTTCTCAAACTGTGCAATTATCTTCTCAAACGACTCTGTACTATGACTTTAAGGTATATCAGTATATATGTAAAAATGGCTGAAAGCATTGTAATTGTATCTTAGAATGTCTTACACGGTTTTTGTACACTATTTTATCTGTATCTTAAGATATTTTGTTTCTGTGTAAGAAACCTCCCATGAAAAATTCATTTATCACCATGTTATCTTTATGTAGATAAGAAAATAAAAGAGAAACCAAATTTAAGAATAAACTATGAAAGGGAATGTGCGCCCCCTAGTGACCCACTTGTTTCTCACAAGGACATTTACAGCTATTCTTTTAGGTTTCATCGCTTTAAATAAAACTTCGAATTTGATTTTAAAATAAATAGCTCAGGATTTTCAACTCAAGTATATTACATTTTAGGAACATAGATTTATTACTATGACAATATTTCATCTGTGATTTAAGAGAATATTTCTATTAACTTCTGTTAGGACAATTTTCTTGTACAGAATTATGTTTCTCAGGGACTTTCAATTTATTGAAAATGAGAAATACTCTGGAGGCATCTGTGGCCCAGTAACATTTTATTTCCCCACCTCTAGTCATGAAATTTTTCTCCTTCTGCCTTGGCATTCCTTTGTACTGTGAGTAATTTATTTAACAGAACAGGCACCTTAGAATTCAGGGGATTGCTTTAGTTTTTAATTTGTAAGCATGTTTCCCACAAAGTTATATAAATGAATAATGTAAAAGTGACTTCAACAATATCACATATCAGAAGTAGGTATTATATGAATATGAAATAATTAAGATATGATATCAAATTTAACAAGGAATATTATTTAAATGTCAGTTTTGTCAATGAGATATTGAATTATTTTTTAAAATTTTACTTTTTTGGAGAAGCAATATTTTTGTAAAAGTTTAATTCTGTTCAGTGCAATCACATATCCTAGAAGAACAGAGATTAATGTCAATGCCAGATAGTCATGTACATTTCTGGCATATATAGCTTTGTATCCAAAGGCCTGTATTTTAAAGGCCACTATTTTATACACATTAAGCAAATATAACTTGACAAGTGATAATTGATAATGAAGAAGATATGCAATTTTATGGGCAGTGTTTTATGCTTGGGCTAGACTTCCAATTTTAAAGCATACATTTAATGTTTTTTAGGACAAGGTAAACTACATAGAAATGGAAATTTTAGTATCTTTTAAAGATGCATTTCAGTGCAATCTGGAATCATTAAATTTTACTGTACTGCAGCATATTATTTTATGAGTAATGTGCTTAAATTTACACATATAAAGCTAAAAATACATTGAAAACCATGCAAACATAACGAATTGGTTATTTGACGAGAATGTTCATGTAGCAGTTTGTACTAAGTGAAGATGTTGTCTCTTCCTATCCGTTATATTGCTTCCAGTGCTATGTACATGATCGCAGAGCTTGTGGGGCTTTATTAGAACTAAGAGTGATGGCCCCCTTAGATTCTGTTTGAGTGCCCGATGAATAGACTTATGCGATTAGAATGCCAAGACTGTAATATGAGCAAAGTGGACCTCAGCTTTGTGTGTCAGCTCAGAACCCCATTAGAGAGGTAAATGAACATAGTTATGTGTAAGTGTTAAACTGCAGCTATTTGAAGTTTTCACTTCAAGACCAGTTGAGGGTAGCTTTTAAATTTTTACCACCGGAAGTAAGACAAAGGTGAACATGAAAGGAGTTAAATAGTTTGCTTAAGAATATCATGTATAGATCAGGGATTAAAAACTGCACCATTTAACTTTAAATTGTTTGTTTTTCAATGTACCATTCTTACTTTATAAAACATTTAAGCATACACACAAAAACACATTCAGCCCAAACACTGAAATATATAAGACAATCATGTGACCCTGTATTTCTCCTGTTCCAAGGAAGATGCACACAGGCACACCTGTGTGTGTGTGTGTGTACACCAACTATTCTGGCTGGGGAGAGCTATTTATCTAATTGCTGGTTTTTCTCATGGTAAAATAAGATTTTTCTTAGTGATATATGTTTATGAAAATATAGCTGATATCATATACACAGCACAACTCAAAATTATAAAATATATGTATTAATAGTTTGTAATTATTTTAATTTGATAGTTTATGAGATCTCTCATTTATGTCATTGAATTGTCAAATAAAAAGAAGTAACAGATATGCAGAGTACACCAAAAAATGTATACACACTTTAGCAGTTCAGCATACTGATAAATGTCTGGAAGCTAACGGCCACCACTTTGAGTAACTCAGATGTCTCAGTAAATTTAGTCTAGAAATATTTATACAAGTTTTTCTCTTCATGGTGCATACATTTTTGGTTAGAGAGAGAGAGAGACAGACAGACAGAGAGATAGAGACAGAGACAGTGACAGGGACACAGATAGAGAGACAGAAACAGACAGAGAAACTTTTCCTAAGAGGAAAGTTCAAGGGAAAAGAGTAATGAGAATTTTATCAAGAAAAAATTTTTACATTTTCAAGAACTAGGTTTTGAAGGTAACTTAAGACTTCATCAAATAATCTGGGGCAAGCAGAGTACCCACATGGGACAGAGAAGTAAAGCATCATTTCACCTTCTAAAACTCCAAAGAAGAAAATAATTGTTAAAGGTATATCAGTTAAAATTAACTTGCTATATATTTAATTAAAATATATAATTTGTTTCTTCATTTTCCATTCTCCTACCCTCCCTTTAGCCACTCCTTTGTTAATACTAACAAAAATAATTATAATTGTTTGCATCATTATTAAGTCTTGCCTTCTAGATAATTGAACTGTACATCAAAAATTGGTTTGCTAAATTATCTTGTCAAGCCCTACAGACGTGTGAACCTGCAAGAGTTAATATATATCACTGGCATCTTTCTTACCACAGGAAAGAACTTTACTCTCAAACTTCTTTATGAAGCTCATAAGATTTTTATGAATTTCTCTGTGAAAAGATGCTTAAAGGTATAAAATGGCCATTCATCAAGCTAGATCACTAATCAAATTAGTTAATTCTGGGAGCTTGGGGGGTTTTTAGTTTTCAAGTTCATATATGTGGGAAGGATAAGTAGCAAATGGTAAATTGAAAATGACTTAGTTAAAGTTTATGGGTCATCTTAGTTTAATATGTTATATGGCAGTTCCTGTGCAGAAATGTAGAACACAAGCAATGTCCAATACAAGGCTCCTTTGGTAAAGTGAGCACATTTGTTATATAGAACAAGACCGTTATGGTGATATACTATTGCAATTCAAAATTGACAGCTTTTAAAACTGTTAAGTTTTTAAGTGTTTCTTAAGTCCCTTGGAAGTTTTCTGTCTTGCTTTCAATTTAAGTACATATGTTACACCTACTGGTATCTCTCGATGTTGACAAAGGGACGCTTGTTATACAGCGAGTTTGAATCCTTTTCTATGGGAAATTAACCTGAATGAGATTGAGTCTGGCTATAATATCTTGAGGAAAAGGTTTACTTTTCAAATGTTTAGAATATATTCACCATGTCTTTTGATATTTTAAATCTTTCAGAAAGTGGAGCATCTCTCTCAATAAAGTCTTGGTTTAGTGGTATACTTTTTTCAAATAAAAATTCAAAGCCTAGTTGACATATACTTTGGTAATTGTCAAATTTATTTTCAGGAATTTGTGAGGAGTATACTTCTAAAAGAGGAAAATTATCACTTTACAGTGGATAATAAATAAAGATATATTTTAAAATATAATTGAGTGATGCAAGAGAGAGTCCTCAGCAATAAGTAGAGTGTCACCAATTGGCTGGGGGTCCTGTTGTTCAGTTCATATAGACATCCAAAACTGGCAAAGTATAGATGCCTTAATGTTAGTAGGTATTTCAGTGCCAGTGGCTCTTGGCCCTTACAATTAACACTCTGAGCTTTGACGGCCAGTGTCTCTTAGCTGGTGGTATTATAGCTCTTAGTGCTCCAGCTCCTGGCAGTTCCCAGTTGCCTCTGTGAACCCTTCAGCAACTGAGGGTCACATCGCCCTTGATGGCTTCCTGAAACTCTTCCAGTAGCTTCTGCTGCCCTCTCTGGAGCTCCTCGGCAGGCCTCCTGAAGCCTCAGTAGGCCTCGTCAGTTCACTGCAGTTCCTGACTCTTTGCTGTTCGGTCATTCCCTGGAGTTCTTCACGCTAGGAGCCCCTAGTGTTACCAGCCCAGACAGAGTGGCGGGAGTGGGCGCACTAAGAAAGCTTGGTAATGGGACTGTCCAAGCAAGGCTTTCACTAGGCCCTGCGCTGTGGCATAGGGGAATGGGAACCAAAAGGGATCCTTCCGAGCCTGACTGAAGGAGTGGGCGGGATCATTGCTTACAGTTAGAAGGGGCAGACCCATAATACACAGTATCTCATACCTCATGGACTTGTTTTCTGCCTTTCAGAGTAGTGACAGTGTGGAATTAGCCACTCTAGCTGCAGGACTGACTCATCTTGGATAGGTCCATGTTTGAAGCCTGTTGCAGGCAAGGCAAATATCTTTGGGAACAGCCGTGAGTCACTTTAGACAGCCTCAGCTGTCATGACAACAGCTGGAGGGAACTCCTAGAGAAGCGGCTGCTTTATTACCAACTCCCACATTTCATCAGACATGCCAGGGCTGAAATGGCACCTGCTGCTGGTTTCTAGATGTCCCCAGAAGTGCCAGTATTGTTCATGGCTACCTGGGATTTGAGGATTTCAGCAAAGCAGTGATGGGCCTAGGTCTTTCCCTAGGTCTTTTCCCTAGGTCTTTTGCCATGTTCTGTGAGGCAAAGTCCTCTGCCCTTTTCTGAGAGGCAACAGTGATTGCCTGAAATGCTGGGAGAGTGGGAGGGCATTGTGGTTGTTGGCAAAGATGTGGCTCCTATTGGAGTGGAGGTAGAAAGGGGGTGGCTTAGGGCATAACTGCTGAGCCAACCATGGTGGTGGCAGGAAGCCTGTCACTCCGGGCCAGAGACAGGCAGTGAGCTGGATGTGCCGGATGGCTGTACCACACATGCTCATTAGCTAGCAGAGGGGACAAGGGAGGGTCTTGCCTCATTTTTCCATCTTAATAGGAGGAAGAATCACTTTGTGAGTAGGGAATAAGAAGTGATAGTTTTCTTGTTAGATAAAGGGAATTGTATGTTGGGTAAAATTAGAATGGACTGAAGAGGTGGAAAGTAATGATAAATAGAAGTATATTCAATACAGATTAATCGTGTGAAGAGAGTCTGTAATAAGTGCCATAGTATTGGGCTGATGATGAGTATGTAGAGGCAAATTAGTGTATATCGAGACCTTAACATTGGATTCATGGGGGTTTGAAGAGTAGGAAAAGACAAATAGTAGAAATGAATAATTTCATGAGGAAGGGAAATACATACACAGAATTCAAGATTTAATATGATCTTAAAAATAACTCTTCAGTCATTTCCTTGCGCATTTTAAAGAAGACAATTTATCTTTCACGGATGATTAAATACCAAGCCTCGGGTAGTATGAAATAGGAAAAAAATACCAGTAGCAAAGTATTGGAAAGACTGGACAGCACCTAATTTATAGACATGTATAGATTTAAACCAAAGGAATCTGCCAATTTGCATGCAACCCAGCAAACAAGCCCTAATAATACTAAATAGGAGTGGAAAACATGAGAACTACCCAATAACACATAGGAAATAATGAAGCACTAGCTACCAAATTGGTACGGAATAAAATATATGTGCAATCATTATTTAGAAACCAGGGTCAGAGTGTGATCTAAGAAAGAGACTGTGCTCATTGTGCAGTGCAAATGTCACTGAGTCTAGCACTGAATGTAGGCTATTGGCACTCAGTGGGAGTGCATGGGAGGTCTTTGAAACCCTTTTCTGCTTTCCCTTTACCCTTCCATGCTCTCTGCTGGCATACAGAGCCGGGGAATGCCTACTGGCGCTTTGTTGGAGGGAAAACAATACTACCAGCTGAGAGTTAACTGCTAGAACTTGAAGGGATGGTGTTGAATATTAAATGTTGGAGTGTAGGCTGACTGCATGTTACTTTGGTACAGAAAAAGTTTTAGTAAGGAAGTCAGAGGTATGATTGAAGCAGTAATCCCAAATTGAAGCAAGAGAAAAGAATGCTAAAAATAAGATCAGGTCAGGAACAGCACAGAGCCTGAAATGTATAAATTGGATTCAGACTGTACCGGTTTTCATGGGATCCAAGATGTCACAACAAAGACAGAGAAAAAGAAGTAAGTCAACACTTGAGGATATTGAAAACTCATTTGTATTTTGCTTCATTCCATTTCAAATAGGTGGTAGAGCATATGAACTTATTTACCTATGAATAGATACTATTTCCTAAGGAAAGGAGTCCCTTAAATTTTTCCTATAAATATTTGAAATCTCCTTTTCAAGATGTGTAATTCATGAAGGGATTTTAGCAATGTTCCATTGGATCTTGGGATGAAAAGAAAGTTCAAGCCCCTGGTGCAATCCATTTTCAAATTTAGAGCATGGAGGGATGGGAGGGATAGGGGACAGAAAAAGAAATAACTCTTATGTACATGTGCCAACTCTCCACAATAAATGCAATCATTATGCACTGCAAACAAACACTGATACAATTTTTTTAAAAAATTAAATATCAGACAGCAATTTGAATGAAAAAAGATCTGTCTGTAGAATTTCACATTCTTGTGCCTGAATGATCTGAATTATTAGAACATGCCAACTGGTGCCCAGGACTCCCTCAAAATCTTCACAGAGTAACAAGCAAATGGTTACCATGGTATTGACTCCACAAAGCTTTCATTGTGTAGAGATAACCATTTTACTTGGCAGAGTTTCTCAGTGTAACAGCTGATTTAATACTAATGCATTGAAAAGGTATTTTTTGATTATTCTTCTACAAATGACCCAGGGTGAACTGAGTCCCAATATCTCTATCTAAAACATTTTATCTTGTATAGAAACTTCACTAAAGCACATTCCTTCATAATTTGGATTGATCTATGGTAGTGTCTCATTTAGGAAATAAATATCATGTCTGGACCATAGCAAGCACTTAATATACGATTGGTGGAGGCAGAAAGAATATTTGACTTTTCATAAAAGGCAATATGCAATTTCTTATTTTCAATATGATAAATGTATAGAGTGTTTTAAAATTATTCAGATAAAAATATTTATTTCCAAACTGAATAAATCACCTTGATCCTTGATGTCAATGACTAAAGGTAACAAGAGAACATGACTGTAACCTGTACAAATATGGTAAGTATTATTCCTAATGAAAAGCTTTCATAAATACACACTTTAAGAACTATCTCCATGCTATGAGGTTAGCATTTAGTAGTACCTTGAGTTCCCTGGACATACAAACAGAAGTAGGCAGCATTTCCTGTGTGCAGTACCAAAAGGGTATGGAAAGAGCGAGACCAAGGCTACACTTGAATTTTACAATGATATGTATTGATTTATGCCCCTGAATCGGAGAGTATGTGGTACATAATTAGGTCAGACTGATTTAAAGGAAAAGGAATAAATTTGACCAAAGTGGTGAGAATGTATTATAGTAAGAGACCAAATTTTAAAAAAATGAAGAAATCTTTGAGAAGAGTCATCAAGGGATTTCACTCCTTTAAAGGAATGGCAACACTCAGGGACAGCTCTGCGCATTGGCAGATGGGTAAAGGGAGGTTTGTGTGTAGAAGTGCTTTAGTAAAAGGAAATAGAGGTTAAAGTTAAGAGGTTTATCAAAGTCAAATCATACAGGACCACATTAAAGCTCTGATCCTTATCCTAACAAAAATGAGGAAGTCTTTTAGTGGTTTTATGAATGAGGATAATGATCAAGTATGGATTTAGAAAGGATAAGTTGTTTAGTAGTGTGTAGAGTAGATTGAGGAATTTCTGAATGATTTTCCTGGTAATTTTTGAACAATTTTCCGGGGGACCAGCTAAGACACTATTGCAGTTTTGTGGTCATATTTAATGGCACAAAGAAAGATGCTTGCTATGTAGACTGAGAAGCAGACAATCTGGTGATATAGAATGTTTCATGGATTAGACTTTGCAGTTGATTAAATATGGGAATAAATATTATCTAACTCCATTCAGGCTGCTATAAAAATATAAACTGAGTAGTATATAAGTTAACTGACCTCAGATTGGAATATAATATGAACATTATACACAGTAGAAATTCCTTTTTCCTTGTTCAAAATCTTGGAAGTCCAAGACCAAGGTGAAAAATGATTTGGTGTTTCATGAGGGAAGCTTTTCTGGTGAAATACATAAACGATGCCATCTTGCTCTGCCCTCATAGAACAGAAGAGCACAACTCTGGATCTTTGCCCCTCTTTTCAGGTTATTCATTATATTTGTGAGTGTTTGATCCTCATGAGCTAATCACTTCTCAAAGGTCAACTCTTAATGTTATCACGATGAGGATAAGGGATAAAATTTAACACATGAATTTTCAGGGGAGACAAACACTCAGACAAAAGCCAAGATAAAATTGAAGGTGATAAGTGGTGGTGATATTTAAAGATTTTGGAAAGGCTGACAGAGTACCAATTTAGGGGATCATATCAAATGTTTCATCTTGAGGGATAATATTACAGAAGAGTTTGCAGTATGCAAATGGAGAAGACATCCAGTAGGCAGACATTGCTCTGGAGCTCCGCACAAATGACTAAATCTGAGATATTCTTCTCAGAGTTACGGATATATGGTTTTCACTTCAAGTCATGTGCATTAATAAGATTGCTAGTGAAAGAAAATCATACAGGTGGTAGAAAATGATGGATAGTGAGCTATATCTTGAAGTCCGATGATAACAAGGTGGAGGAGGAATGCTGGAAAGAAAAATTGCCCGTGATCAGAAAAATAGGAGACAGAGTAGGTTAGAGTGGCATCACAGAGGCACAGAAGGAGAATGAGAGTATAGTCAACAGTGTTCACTTTTACTAGGCAACAAGAACATGACACTTTCCATTGGCTACAGTGACATAATCACTTTCTCAAAAATAGTTTTATTCCTTCTTGGGAAAAATAGAAAGAAAGCTTTTATAAATAAAGAGGGGAACAGAGGTTAAAGGGAGGAGAAGGGAATAGGGAAAAAAAGAAGCAAATGGAACAGGTACGAATTCCTTATTATGAATGTGATCATTATGTATCCAAAATGTACCAATAAAACAAAATTTATATTCTTTATTGAGAATTAATGATGAGTGGATTAAAAGGAAAAAGGAATTAAGAAAAGTTCAGTAAACTGGACAAACGTTGCAAAACATCTGCCTTCCTGGTACATAAGTACATGGAAAGGCATCTATCTGGGAGGTTTGTAGACAGTTAACTTCAAAAAAGTAGGAGTCAATGAAATCTGTTTAAGTTTCCATATGAAAATGCATGGGTGGATTTGAAATTATAATAAATAAGTAAATATTCATAGATGCTTGAGAAATAAGAGAATAATTTTAAAAACAATATGGATTGAGTTTAGGTAGAAGAAGGAGAACTCCAATGAAAGAAGGGAGGCTGCACATGCGGGAAAGATGGACTATCCACATAGGAAGAAGAAAAACGATTGTATCCGGTGTTTGTCCTTTTCTCTCTAAAGGAGAAAACAAGGTCATTTCTTGAGAGAGCTGGAGCAAAAGGGTGGAACAGAGCATTTAGCACGTTGGAACAAAGTTTTACATAGTCCCTGTGATGAGTTAGAGCTCAAGTTGAAAAAAAAATACAACTAAATTACTCAGGATGCTGGGATCATTGAAGGCACTGAACACTACCTTTGTTTGTGCTCCCTGTCTTGGTTATTTTTTCCTTGTTGCTGAGACAAAATACCCCACACCCAAAATGAGAAAGGAAAGGTTTATTTGGCTTACGGTTTGTGGAGGTTTCAGTCCATACTTCGCTGGTTCTGAGGCAGGGTGGTACATGGCAGAGGGCAAACGTTCATGGCAGCAGAGCACAGAAAAAACAAGGAGCAAAAGGGAGGAATGGCGGCAAGCAGCCTCTTTTTCTCTCTTACCTTATAAACAGCCTACCCCCCCAGGGGGCGTGAACCTCTCACACAATGTTCATGCCCTCCTCTTCTACAGGCTCAGGATGTATACAAAGTAAGCACCCTGGCTTCCTGCTGAATCACTCAGCCAAATCTCTGGACACCCCAAGTTGACACAATGTGTCAACCATAGCACTCCCATAAGAATAGATCCAGAGACAAGGGCCAAAGTGCATGTAGTTCATTTGAAAATGAGCTCAGGAAGTACAGCATGGAAGTATGGTAAAGAAAAGGATGCAGCCAATGAAAGTCATGTTATTGCTGAGTGTAGATTGGGCTTCATCCTAATGGAAACTTCTGGTACATCATGCATAATATATGTAAAGATTGTTCAGTTGGATCCTAAGAGGTATGGGATATTTATTCACTGACTCCAAACTCTTGGTGGTTAATACTTCTGAAGCATTACCCCCCCCAGCCTTCCTGATCTGTCCCATGCACAGGCAGGTGAAAGCCTTCATGAGAGAGACATGGGAACTTCTCTGTGATAGTAAATGTGCATAAAGTTTGGTTGGAATACAATACAGTACTCTGAAGTTGATAGGTAGCTAAAGGACCATTGTCAAAACTATGAATTTAATGAAGTATCAATGAAGAAGGGAGAGATTTGTACTTCATGCAAAAGAGTCCTACTTATAAATTGTCACAGTGCATGCAGCAATCTGAAATTTGATAATTAAATTTATGGAAAAAGAAATGTAGGAAAGATAACAACAACCATGTATGATAAAATAAAAATCACATAAGTATTAACAATGCATGAACAAATGAAAGCAAGTATTTATATTCATTTACAGGGAGTTAGCAGAATTCATAACCCTGTTCTCTGAATTTCTCAGTAAATACTTATTACTAGGAATCAGGCTGTCTTTTAGATGAAGGACATAGTGGTGAACTACATGAACTAAGCAGGTATTTTCCTCACGCAAAATAGTGTGAAGTCAAATTAAATTCTCTGAGCTTCTGTTTCCTTATATGAACAGGGAGATTTATAATACATAATAATACAGTTTTGCAAGAATAAAAATGTGCATATATTTTAAGGGTTTCTTTTTCTGCAAAACATCATGTCAGGGTAATTTTAAAATAATAACATGCAATTAGTGTGAAAAATTCTAACAGGCTCATATGGTTTAAAGCCTCGAAATTTGAGTTTTAGAAATCAGTTTTTAAGTTTGATAGAACTAGACTTGTGATAGTTTCTGTGAAAAATTACAAGAAGTTCAATGTCAAATTGAAGTTGCAATTTTACTATTGATATGAAAATATTGGTAAAAATGATTGACTGTATCTCAAAAGTATTATAAACCAAGAAGATAATCATCTATTCTTCCTTGATTGCTCTGTATACCACTAATATGTTCCCTCTAGGTGCAAAATTTTGACAAATCTCAGCTATGACCATATTGTAGAAAGTCTATGGAAATAACTATGAGTGCAGTGTGCTGACAATTAAGTGTCTTATACAGATTTATTATTTATTATTTTTTATTTTAAAGACAAAAGAATGGAGACATATGAACCAGAATAAGCCATAAACAATACCAAAAATACAAAATTATACAGAATATAGTAGGGAATTAGCACTGGATGTTGTATTACATAATGTTATCTTCACATTAGTTATCACATAAACATTAAAGGAAATACCAAATTATAGAGAAGATAGTAGGGAATTACCACTGGATGCTGTATAATATAAAGTTATCTTCACTTCTGTTAATACAAAAACAATTGAGGAAATACAAA
>PVLD010022736.1:0-28743 GCA_004027595.1 Dinomys branickii | reverse complement strand
ATCAACTGTCTGACTAAATTTGCATGTCTGTATATGGGTCCATACATCTACAATTCGAAGATATCAGTGGATAAAACAACAACTACTGTTGAGACCATATCACCTTGTCTATAGATTAGTTGTGATTGTACTATTTTCTATGATAATTGGTGTCTGTTTGTCAATATGTTTTTGTACTTTTATGTTTCTAAAATAAAAAAAAAAAAAAAAAAAAAAAAGAAATACAATCCCTACAGGAATTCTATGAGAAGTCATTAGGTGCCCAGAACCATCAGAATACCATGCATTAAATGATGCTCTGGTGAGACCCCAGGGAACTCACCGTTCTCTGTTTAAAAGAATCATTTCTGTCTGTAGCATTCTCACGTTTCAGCTAGTTCTGCCACTTTCTCTTCGTTTATAAATTCATGCTTACAGAACACTTGAAAGACTACAGCAAGAAGCCTTAGGTCATCACTGCAGTTTACTCCCCTGCAATGATAGTTTTTTCATGGCACAGCTCCTACTTTCACTCAGTGTTGTCTTCTCAGCCCGAGAGCTGCAGTGGTTTCCTGTTCTTGCTAGTCTCTAGGTGCCTCGATGTGCTTTGCTGGTTGCCTTAATTCTGTCCATACATCTAAAAGTACTCTTTTGTTAAAATATCAGTTGGCGTGAGTTGATTTCTGTTTCCTTCCATGACTCTTGGCTGGTTCGGCTCTCAGTATTTATGGCATTTTGGGAGAACCTGCGTGGAAAAAGAGACAGCCTCAAAAAGGGTGGGATAGAAACACCAATGATGTAACTTGTTACAGTAGGATCAAATGCATTAGGACCAATTGTTTACCACATGTAAAACACCAGGTAGTGTGCTGTCAAACTGAAAACATATTTCTTTTCCCTTGAAGTGCTCAGAACAGAGTCAAGGAGGCAGACGGTGCACAGCAGAGGAACCCAGGAAGGAAAGAACTCATGAGACTACAGCAATAAGGGAATATTTCTTTGGCTGCTGCAGAGAAACCAAAGGATTTAAGCATCCTGACTGTTTTCCATTGCTCAGGCATGCTACCCAATGCTTCCCACAGTTCTCTCTCTCATTTCTCTCTTACCCCACTTGTCTCGTACGGCTGCATTTTACAGGTGAGGACAGAAAGGCTCACTCCTCAGAACCTGAAGTAATAGATACAACTTTTGAATATGCTGGGATTCACACTGAATTTTAGCTGGAATCTAAAGCTCATGTTCTTTTCATTATAAAAGCAAACAGTAAGAAAGAGAGTTCTACGGTGAGAGATTTGGTGTGATAGATGTCAGGGAAGCAGCAAGGTTTGTGATGTTTGGAGTCATTTCAAGAAAAAAATTAAACATGCACATAGGGATAATCGGAGTATAGTTAGCGGTGGCTGGGGAATTACACAGGCCAGCTGCTAGTTACAGAAATCAGAGTGAGCTCTCCTGCCTATGGCAAAAGCAACTGATCAGCTGGTATGCTGCAGATGAAAGATTATGCAGATTAAAGTTGGCCGTCCACCAGAGTAGAATTCTCCAGACATTTTATGCACGGTTGGTGAGACGATCCTAAATATAAAAGGCTGCCATTTTTTGCAGCCATATAGTTAGAAAAAGATCATGTTTAGACAAGAAATAGTTAAATGTTTTATCTTCACATACCCAAAGTTAAGAACAATAGGACTAAAGTTTGGTTCAGAGTTTTGTACTAAAGATATATACCTTAATATGTTAATCATAAGTAGATTTACACACCACCTTTTCTTCAAAGAGTTAAGACGTGGCAACTAAAGATAGTTAAGATGAGTCTAAGTGGCAGAACAAGGGCCACTCTCAGTGAAACGTAATCACCCCAATACAGATACAGTATTTGACAGTTCAAAATGCTTGAACATACATATTCTATCCTTTTGCAGGAATTTTGTAGACAAGTGATATTAATATTGTCAACATTTCACAGTTTGCTACTTATCAGATAGGAAGAGTAACTCTCACGCCCTGTGGTGGGGTCCATTTCCTTCCTCTGTTTCTTCTACTCTCCTCCGAGTCCCTTTAACTTTTGAACACCCTCCTCTTTTCACAGCCATTTGCTTTCAGCTGACCGTCTTTCTCTTCTGATATGTTAGCTGATACATACGATAAACCCTGATAAGACTTTAACATATCATCTTTCTGAGTTTAATCAGAGACAGCTAAAGTGAAGACATCCTCTAATATCCAAAAAGAGCTTTGTAGTGATTTGGGCATGCTGTCTTGGGGTAAGGAAACCCCACATATCACCTACCGATAAGGGGAACTGGGACATGGCCATCTGAGGTATAGAATGTAATATAAACTTTCCAGGAGGAAGAGGAGGTGGAGAGTAAGTATTTTGGGTTGTTTTTCTTTTTTCTTGCAGATCTATTTACTTGTCTTTGAAGAGGACAGGATTCGGAGCTTTGATCTCTTGAGAAATCTGTGTTTGACTGGGCTGCTGGCCTTAGCCTTCAGTCCCCACAGTTCTCTTTTTGAAAAGGGAGGTGATGGATAGATCCCATCATCAGCGAATTAAAAAGGAGGATGGTCACCCTGCTTGCTGCTCCCAAAGAGTAACATATAAATGAACACTTGAAAAAGGAAAAACTCTTCAAAATGCTAATGGCATCTTTCCCTTCCACAAAGATGTCTACAGGAAGAAAAAATTGATTTTTTTTGTAAAGCTGGCCTTTTGTAAATGTGCAACTGTTCTCTTGGTTCCACAGGGAATTTCTCCCATGCTAAAAGCACAATGTTGATTTATTGGGTTTAACATAAAATTCTTGGAACAGGGGAAAAATGTGTTGTTCGGCTTTTGTTTTGCTTTGTTGATCTTTATTTGCTAGAAAATAGCACTCAAGGATCTTTAGAACAATGATGTGAATTCTCTCTGACCCAGGGAAACAGAAAACATTTCAAGGGTGATCTCTACCCTTAGCTCCTGGGAGTCAACAGAAAGCAGGGCACACCAAAAAAGACCGGAAAGTTTGGGAAGAGGGATGATTGTTACTTACCAGACGACTCCTGCCCACTCCTAGCAGGGATCCTGTCTGAATATTTGAAATTGATACTTTTCTAGAAGATCTGAGTCATATAGTCCCCATACTTAAATAAAAACTCTTTCTGCATTATAGATATTAGACCATCTGCTATTGCTAACTATACAGTACTGCAGGTTAGGTTAGTTCTAATGAAAAAAAATTTACTTTGGCTCACAGTTCGGCAAGTGCAAAGTTGAGGGACTTCATTTTATCTCAAGGTGGCAAGAAATGGTGTGTGTGTGTGTGTGTGTGTGTGTGTGTGTGTGATCCATATCTGTGTAAGTCTGTTTTGGTCTTTTTCCTTCTTATAAAGCCACCAGCTTTTAATCCTGTGGGCTCTTCCTTAGTCACCTCCAGAGGCTTCACCTCTAAACACTGTGGGTAGTTTCTGTCCTTAACATCTCAAATTTGGGGATCAAATTTCAGCACATGAAGCCTTGCTGTGGAGGGAGCATTCAAACTATATCCAAACCACAGTACACACATATAGGATGGTGAGATATTTTGTTTCTGACCTAGTGGTACTGAAGCATAAAACAACTCTCCCTAGAGCAGTGAGGGTGAACCTATGGCAGTATGTGATTGTATTTTTCTTTTAAGACAATAGATGTTAATATGTGAGTTGTTTTTTCTGAAATGAAACCTCAGCATTCAAGTTTAGCTGTAGTGTTGGCACTTTGTGATACATAAGTGCATTGGGGGTTGCAGTTTGGACTCTCAGTCTTGGGAACATTCAGAATCACTGCCCTGGAGATTTGCTGATGGGATCAACAGTTTCTTTCTTTCCCCTTTCCTTGAAATGGAGAGTAAATTCCTAAGCCAGGTTTCCTTCCTTATCTGAAATCTCAGTACATGCTGCTTTCTCCCTGCATTGTTTAGCAGCTTATGTGAATGGTCATTTTGCTGACATTATTAAGCCAGCCACAAGCCAGCCTGGACGGCCTGCTTTCCTGATCAAGGTTTCTACATCTTACATTCAGCAATGCCCCCGAAATTCCTGTGTTCCAAATTTAAACTCTTCAGAACTTTAGTCCTTCCCCGTGTGTTCAGCTTAAATTTTATAAAACAATAAAAAGTGAAGATATACTAATTTAACATTGGCTTCATGCGTGGGCAGTGCCACTCATGGCTTTGCTGTCTGCGGTTTTGGTAAATGAGATTTAGAATATCTTTTACAAACCCTAGTTCACCTTCAAAGAGACCAGACGCTATTTCCTGTAAGTTTTTTGAATTACCTGTCCAGCACAATTCCTTCTGTCTGGTGACAGCGAAGGAGGTATAGGCCACAACCAATGCAGCCATCATTCATGAGCAAAATAATGTGGGGAAAATCCATGTAGTATAGAAGAAACTATTTTAAGAGCAGCTGCTCTTTCCTTCAGAAATTGTACAGCTTTAGCCCTTATTAACTGGGATTTCCAGAATCTCAATACCTAAAACTCCCTCACAGATGAAGAAAACTCCACCTATCCACATGCTGTGAAACGACCAGTGAGTCATGGAGCCCAGAAAAGCACAATAGTCCATTACAGGGTGAGAAGACGTAGGTGTTAAATAAGATCACAGAAGAAACCCAGTTCCCACTTGCAGCTCAGCCTACAGATCCTGGCTGTGAATCTCCATGGCACATTCAGGTTCTTGGAATGGTGCTCATTTTGGTCTTATGAGTCAGGTTTCTGTGTAGTCATTGAAAGGATATAGGTGGTATACAAAAGCAGAAGCAGGAGTAGGTGCAGAGAGCAGACTTTTTTTTCCAGGAAAGATAGGAGAAAGAGGAAAGGGGGAAATATGAGCATCTTGGGAATTTCCTCTGGCTGTTTTATGGGCAGAGTTACATCCACAAACACAGACTCAAATGGGGGGGAGTAATAAACCAGTGGGGATATAAAACAGTAAAACATATTTCTGGTTCCATTTGTCTTTCCCTTTGAGGAATTCCTGTGTTTTTCTCTGGGAGAGTGATGGCTTGGGATCTCTCTCCCTGTTAAATTGTTCTAGCTCCCCCTCCGGAAGATGTGAATCATTCAGGATTATGTTTTTGCATTCATTTACTCTTGCACTCATTTACTTGAAAGAGTAAAGGAATAATATAGAGGATTGCCTGCGCACTGACACTGGTGCTGTAACTCTGCTAGGATCAGGAAGTCTATTTGCGGACCTTCCCACTTATCTTGCTCAAGCTCGACTCTTGCCTTACTGGAAATGGCCCTCAGGGCCACCTGGTACACTAGCATGCAAACATTTCAAGTTCAGCTTACGTCTCTGTCTTCCACAAAGCCATTTACCCCACACTCTGGACTCCTTTATGTCACTATGGTACAGATTCCATATACGTTTCTTATCTGTATTAGTTTTCCACCCTGAATATAAGGATTTCCAAGCAGCATAAACAGTGGGCTCTTCAAGAACTATTTGCCGATGATGGCATCACAGAGAACAATGAGGGTAAGGTGCTACCTCTAGAGGGAGAAGCAGGAATGCAGGAAAGGTAGAGAAATAGCTCAGGGGTCTCCAGCTGCCCATTTGCTTCAGAAGTATCTTCACCTGCTGTGGAAGAGCGAGGAATGCGCACCTGTTCCCACGCCCAGCAGCTGAAGGGTAAAACTATCCATGTAGGAGGAACCTCGTCCTCAAGCAGCTGGTCTGGTTTCTGATCACTTGGGCTGCTCTCTTGGGGGGATTAATCCTCCAAAGAGGATTAGCCTGGTTAGCCTGGAGGAACACTTGTGTTCCTGGGCACAGGGAGCTGTGGTGCGGGAGGTGTTGAGAAGTCCACTTTAGGATGGAAACATGGTCCTCCATGATTTTCTCTCTAAAGACAAGGATCAGGCTGGGCGTGATGGTGCATGCCTATAATCCCAGTACTTGGGAGGCTGAGACAGTAGGACTGCTGTGAGTTGGAGGGCAGTCTGGACTACAGAGTGAGTTCAAGGCCAGCCTGAACTATGTAGTGAGCCCCCATCTCAAACAACCAAAAATACATACATACATACATACAAGGGTCAGAGGCATTATCAGCTCCTTCCAGGGATTTTGGAGATTGAAATGTCTTTCTTGACAATATTTTGCTTCCGAAAGGAAAGAAAGAAGAAAAATTCAGAGTCAATATATTCAGGAGACACATTGCTATCCTGAACAGTGGTTCGAATATTGTGCTTTGCCCTGGAAAATGTGGCTGCGACTATGAATTTGAATGAAGCTTGCCTCATGATTTAAAAAATCCAGGCACAAAATCTGTAGGAATAGTGATCATGAGCAATGCCAGAAGGACTTTTACCTCTGATAGGAAAAATGTCCTATATTGGCCAAAACCTGAGCAGTTACTACTGAATATAAGATATATAGATGTATGTGCTCATATTTATAAATACACATAACTGATATATGTCACATTATATGTTACCTACCACACATACAGGCCTGTAAAAGGATGACAAGCAGGACACGAGAAAATGAATCTGTCAATAATTTTAACCCCTCTGTTGGGTGAGCTGCTTCAGGTTATAGCCCCTGAAGGACAGATATAAAGGATTCGGTATCAGGATTGCCCCCCGTATTCATCAGCTTTCCTGTTGCTAAACAAAACACCTGATACCTGCAACTTAAAGGAGAAAAGGTTGGCTCATCTTATCAGAGATTGTAGTTCATAATGGGCTGATGCCAAGGCAAAACATCATGGCGGAAGGGCACGGCAGAGAGGAGAGGATGGTGGGCAGGAAGCAGAGAGCAGAACAGCTGAAGAGGGTCCAGGGGCCAGATACAGTTCCCAAGGTCCTGTGTCCGTGACCACTTCCTCCAACAAAGCCCTCCTTCCTGACAGCCCCTTCAGCTAGGAGTGTACCAGTGGATTAGGTGAGCACCCCCATAATCCAGGCACAACTACAGGACGCTCTTAATTCAATCAATCTGACAAGCACACGCTGCTCTTGGAATAAGTTTTTAATGAAGAAAAGAGGCCAAATGGAATGTCAAAGATGCATTTAATGATTTTGGTCAGGCAAGTTCCTTGAAAGAATGCCAGTGAGAACAAATCTATGAGCACTGAGTTAGGGATGCTCAGATAGACAAAGAGGATGACAGGTCATTTGGGTTAGATCAGCCCTTGTGCGTATGAGGCAGTGAGTGATTGGGAGAGACTATACCTGCATTCAAATCATCTCTCCTACCCTATCTGGGTGTGGTGGTACATGCCTGTAATCCCAACAGTCGGATGCTGAGGCAAGAGGATTGTTGTGAGTTCAAGACCAGCCTGGGCTACAAAGTGAGCTTAAGATCAGCCTGAACTGCATAGTAGGACCCTGTCTCTAAAAGACCAAAAATGAAAAAGAGCCAGGGATATAGCTCAGTGGCATAAGTGCCTATCTGCAAAGTGAAAGATCCTGCATTTAATTCCTGGTACAAAAAAATAATAATAATAATAAATGAATAAATAACACATACACACAAACACACACACACACACACACACACACACACACACACACACGCAAATCGTCTCTCCTAGCCATGTTTCATGACACCTCCTCTCTTGTTTTAGATTTTGAATTTCCCCTCTTAGAATACTAGCAGCTTTCATAACAAAGTAAGAGTATTGCTAAAGTGCTCCAGTCTACTGTTTTGCAGAGGTTTTTCTCTCCCCCCTTTTTTTTTGAACCCAGAATTGAACTCAGGATCTCACACTTGCCAGGCAGATGCCATTTTGCAGAAAGCCTAATTTCTCCTGACCAATATAAAACATGCCTTCTTGCATGTTATTTTAATATATTGGAGTAAAAACAAATGTTGGGACACAAAACAATGCACATGTTTTATTTCAATTGATTTATCAAACTGTAAAGGCCCCTAACCTGTTTTCTGACTGAGAATCGTTACATAGATGCACACCGAATGCTAGATTTCAGCTGCTTCATCAAACTGAAAGATCTCTCTGTCTTCTGACTGAGGGTCATGCCATACCGCATAGGTGAATAGAATGCTGGGATCTGGGGAGGGACTTGATTTGTTTGTTGCTGTTTCCCCAGTTCCTGCCCCTACCTGGAACATGGCAGGGGCTCCTTTGTTGTGAATGACTTAGCTGTGACAGTGAATCTGAATTAATCTGGCAACATGATGAAAGATCGAGCATCAAAATCTACAGAGATGATTTGAGTACGGAGAAGAAGTAGTGGGGCTGTGACTTAGACAGTCTGCTCTAGTCATTGCAGCCTGGTGCTTTCATATGAGACTTGGAGAGCTGCCCCTAGGAGATAAGCTATTGAGTTTGCAGACTAGGAGAAAGAATAACAGCAATAAGACATCAAGGACCACGTAAGTGTGAGACTGGTCAAGGACACAGGCTAGGGCAGCCTGGGTCTCAGAACAGGTTTGAAAGAAGCAGACATCGGCAAGCAAGAGGTGAAGTGAAGCAGAGGACAGTAACTTTAGAGTGAAACACATCATCTATCCCTAGGCTTAAAACACGTTCAAGTGTTTCTTATCTCCTTGTCAGAACTAAAGTTCTTCCAACAGAGTATATACCTCCGCCTCCACCCCTACCTTCTTCCTCTGGGTAGCCCCAGACCCTGTGCTGTTGCTTGAACACACTGAGTCACCTCCACCTCATGGCCTTGGAAGCTGCTCTCTCTGCTCTTTCCTGACAGCTACATAACTCTTTATGTACCTTGTTCGGGCCCTGCTCAGATGTCAGCTTGCCCAAGAGGTTGTCCCTGGACACACACCACCCATAGCTCCCCTGTTTAGGCCATGTCTTCCAGTCTATTTTTCTTTGCAGTAATTCTCAATATCTATCTCCACATACACATGCACACAAAGTCAGGCATTGCTTAATGACAGGGAACACAGAAACTTGCATTAATTTTTGAGTCATTGTACGGACATCACAGTGTGCTCACACAAACAGCATAGATCGCTATATGCCTAGGTTCTCTGCTTCTGGGCTACAAACCTGTACCGTGCACGTCTATGCTGAATATGGCAGGCAACTGTATCAGAATGGTAAGTGCTGTGCATCTAAATGTACCGAATCATAGAAAAGGTACAGTAAAATGCTAGGTGATAGGAACTTTTCAGCTCCATGATAATTTTCTGCGACTGCCATATATGTTGCGTGTTATTGACTAAACTGATGTTGTGTGGTGTGTAACTATACATATGCACCCATATTTGTCTCTTATATATTACCCTACTTGAATGCGAGCTCCCTGCTATATGTCCAGTTCCTGGCTCATAGTAGGCTTGGTTTGAAGGCTTGTGGGACAAATGACTGAAACAGATATGGTTGAGAGTCCAGGCCTGGCCATTTACTGGTTGTGTTCTCTTGGGGAAATCATTTAATTCTCCAAACCTGACTTTTCTTCTGTCTGTAAACTAAATTCATTACACTGATCTTAACAGATTGTCATGGGGATATTGCACATCAGGCCCCTAGGGTGGTACCTAGCTTGCAGTGAGAGCCCCATAATTGATGATGGTTGCTTTTCAGTTTGCTTTAGGATTTTAAAACACCTACTCTTTGCTATCATGGCTTTGAAGAGTTTTCTACTGAGTCTTTTTTGTGAGCTTTTTTTTTGAGCCAGGAGTGCAGGACGGTTGTGACCTCCTAGGCACAGAGATGTTGGAAAAGCCAGTTTTAGTGAGCTGCTTAGAGGACAAAAGAAAGAAAATCACAAGCCTTTGATTTTTCTGTAAGAATATATGCAATACATTATCTGTATTTCATGGGGAAGAGATATTTTGCCCTCTTCCTTTACTGTTCATTTAGCTATGGAATGACATGGGAGAGAGTGTTTGTGGTTGCGTGTTACAAACTCATCAATAACCAACCTCTGGGGAATGGGGGTCTATGATGCACTTTGTTCTTCTGAGAGCAAAATCTTTCTGCAGTAAATGTCCCTAGAATATGTACTTTTTTCTGGCTTGCTTGATTCTTGGTTGCCCTGGAGGACCATATACCATAGTTGAGAAATATAAAGGAAAGACATTTAAGAAAAGAAAGAACTGAATTGGTCAGTTTTTCTGGAGAGACAGGTAAGTTTGAAATGGAATTGTAGAGACTTAGTTTATTTATGTAAAGTACCATTTGTCTATTAAGAAAAAAAGCCCTGTGAAGAAAATCTAATGGATGAATAAAGCAAAATTGATGGTCCTGCATATACTAGAATGTAGCAGGTAAGATCATTGTTTTTCCCGAAAAAATTATCACATGCTTTGTATTTGTTTATGCAAGAGTGTGTACTTAGGGGGCCTGGGACATCAGTCATAAGAATTATTATTTTCTTTTAGCATAAAACATAAAAAGAAAATCTTTAGAGAGTTCTGGAGAAAACAAAGATGGAAAGGCTTGCTGTAGAAAATATTGTTTTATAAATAATTGATCCCCAAACTTCTTTAAACTAGAGAGATACTGTATGTGAGGATTCATGTTTTATAAAATCATGTTTAAAATGTCTGTACATGAATAAATAATGGCTTTCTAGTCTTGTTTAAATTTTTTATTTAACTTTTCTCTTTTCTCCGATTACTTTAACATTTATTTTGTGTTTTTCTTCTGGTTCCTATCTCCCAAAAGGTAGAGTTTACTTCTCTTTTCCTTATGAAAACTACATCGGAGTTGAGCCCTGGACTGAAATTTACATATTCACTAAGCACCTGCTGAACGTCCTCGGTGCGATGCTGGCTGTAAGTGCAGCACAGATGCTAATGGACTGTGTGGCGCTGGGTAAGCCACTGCCTTTCTCCACGCTTCCAGTATTTGCTCCACAGGAGTGAGATTATTGCTGAAGTTGTACATTAAAAGGCATCTGCGCAGCTGAAAAAGAAGTGATGCTAATACAGTGCATCTCTGATTATTTTGATCTTTTATGTTTTAGGGGGAGAGGTTAGAAGAAAGACTTGCAAATTAGATTCTGTTGTACTGTAAAAGGGCAGTTGTCAGGCTAATCCCTGGAGCTCTCAGAACATGAAAAAGGGTATCATGGACCCAGCACAATGGTTGTTTCTGACAGGGATTTTGGCCTTGCAAACACTTCCCCTGTTGGCACGCTGGAGAGTATGTGCCTGGCTCCCAGGAAGAGCCCCCGCCTTGTGGCCAGCCACCTCAGTCCTGAGAGTTTTCAGAAAAGAAGATGCCTTGACCCCAGTCTAACAGTTTTCACTGTTAAATGCTAAATTTTATTCAAGGGCAATTGTCATTGTGGAAAGTCAAAGGTATTCATGAATGTGAAGCAAAGTAAATTAATAGATGACATTTGCTCAGGGTAGACTTGGGATTTGAATCCAAGCAGTCTGACTCTGGAGCCCTCACTCTTAAGCACTAAGTTATACAGAGCCTACTTGATAAACAGGGCTCTGCTATCCCTCTGCAATGAGAGACACCCTTTTCACCTTCCAATCCTTCCCTACAACCAAGTCTGGGTGTTTGATGGACTCTTGTTCTAAGCTTGTGTGCAGGGTAGTGTGGAATCTGAAACTAGAGTATGGCTGGAGAACTATCCTGCCTTAATTTCTTCAGGTCCCTTTGGAGGAAATACCATGAGGGAACAGTGGAGTGAACACTGGGGAGTGGTGTCCCTCCCTGGTTTTATTAACAATGAATAATTTAGATGCTGAGAAGAATCCTGTGGACACTGATGTTTTATTTGATTCACCCTGTCTCACAGTTTTGAGAGTAAATAATGTGGTCTTATTTGTAAGGCTTGATTATTTCTATTCTCAATCATTTGGGGCCAGATAATCCAAATATTAGCAGGTAGGGAAACTTTTTATTTGTGAGGGTATTGGGCAAATTGGAGCTAGACACATACACATGGAAATTTGGGGACATCCCTTTTGTGAAAGTTGAACTAGCCAGCTTGGTGGAGGTTTAAGGATTGGCTCAGGCCACTAGACTAATATAAATTCTTTTTATTAACATTTCTAGCTAACTATATTTATTGCATCTTTTTTCTTTCCTAATCTTCAGATTGCAGTCAAGTTTTATTAAGGGTCACGGTTAAGGATGGTGATGTTTTCCTCAAGGACAGAGGCTGGACAGCAGAAGCCCTGTGTCTTTCTGTTTTCCTGCTCTTTTCAGTACAGATCAATTAGATTTCTATCCAACAGGTTCCAGGGACTTGGAGGCTCTGTCCTCAAGCTCCCAAGCCGGGCCTCTTCTAGGTACACCTTGCTGTCTACAGGTGGGGCGTACAGACTACTGAAGACTTTCTTCATGGCACTGTTTGTTAAAATAGAAACGTACGACCCAGGGAGATTCAATTTTCAAATAGTCTTTCTCTAAATGAGCACTTTGAGATTTACATCTAAACAAGTGATTTCTTCATTGGCTGCTCATTCTCAAGATCACAAATGTTGCTTTTTGTTCTTTGGACATTTTGCCTCAATACCCATGGATTGAATGTACATTATATGCTGGGTATGGCTTAAGTGCTGGGGATGCCATAGCGATACTGAAATCCCTGCCTTTACGAAGAGGGAGAGACAGCAAACAAGATAAATAAGTAAAAATACAGACAGCTAAGAAGGAAGACCTTCTTGTACAATTATGTAGGTTGTGCACTGCACAAGGGCACCATAAGCTAAAAGAAGGCATGGCCCTGTAAACATTACAGTTTTGTGTATTTATTTCAATAGCGTTCTTGCAGATGTTCTTGGGAAAGGGTGTGTTTTCTAACTTTCACAAAGGCACTTTGTGAATTAATGGTAGAACTATTAGATAGTGAACCTACTAGGAAACATGTACTGGCAATCAGGTAAAAGATGGTGGCAGCATGAATCAGAAAAGTGGTAGTGGAGGTGAGGAAGAGTCCATCTAAATTCTGTGTGTGTTCTGTATATGGAGCTTAAATGATTTGCTACTGACTGGATGCGAGATGTGATAGAAAGGTTAGAGATGAAATTACCACCCAGGTTTCTAGCTTAAGCAACTGAGATAACTGAATTGTCTTCAACTGAGGCAGTGGAGACTACACGAGGGAAGCGATAGCTTCCTGGCTCAGGGGTGAGGATCAGCAGGTACAAAACGACCTAGACATCTGCTTGGAGATTTCACACAGGCAGGTGGGTAGGTGGATCTGGAGTGCAGACAGAAGTCCAGACTGAAGATATAAATTTCAAATTACTCCTGAAGCCATCACTCTCTTTTAATAGAATTTTATTCTACCATTTGTAGTAGATTCCTCCCTGTGATATACCCTTCTACTTAATATTATAAATTGAATAAAATAATATATTATAAATTGAATAAGCATTTTAGCTTGCAATTCTTCCCTAGAAAAGATAGGAAAATACTCTGAACACATTGTTACTGAAAACATCTGATCCTATAAATTAATGAAATGAAGGCTAGCAAAGCTTTAAAAATTTAGCTTTAGAAAGAAGTGTAGGTAGGCTTATGTAACAGCTGAATGTTCCTGTAGGAATCTGAATATGGCCATATTATGAGAAATCATTATTTATATGGCAAGAATAAGATTTATACAGACTATATACAGTTATCAATTACCATATGAATCTCTATAGGCATTTTCAGAGTTTTTAGAATTGACAAAATGAAGCTAGATAAAGTAAAATAACAAGAGATTTTTGTCAAAACAAGAGAAACTATTCCCCACTTTGTGTACTTGACAATCTATTAGGAATGGGTGGCACTTTGCAGGACCTATAAATATGCAGAGCACCAACCCCCTACAAACCACCTGGAGATTCTCTATCTGCAGTTCCCCTGCAGTTTCATGGTCTATGTTCTCCCATCGGCCAAAGGCAATTGTAGTCTAGATATGCACAGTTTGAATAGCTGTGTACATCGAAGTGCTTCCAAAAGGCCATTCTCACTGATTTCACGTTTAGAATATAAATAGTTTTGTAATGCCTCTTTACCCTGCTGCCTCGCACAATCAAGGGCAAGTAGGGAAGGGGATTGCTGTAGGCAACTTGGTACTTCTCAGAACAGCCCACTCCATGGACGTCATACCTTTTGCACACAAAAAAGTAAATTAAATTTTTGTAACAAAAATGTTGTCGGTTTTCATTTTCATAAGGCCGACATTGGCTGATACTGTTATTCTTCCAAATTGCAGTTTACCTATGCCTCAAATTATACTGTGGTATATGAATAGCCCTTCCTTGGTTGACTTAAAAATGAACAGCTGTATTGAGATGTAATTCGCATACCATACAGTTTGCCCATTTAAAATCCAATAGCTTTTAGTATACTACAGGGTTATACAATCATTAACATAATGCAATTTTACAACATTTTATTTCCTCTAAAAGAAACCCTATACCCACTAGCATGCACTTTTTTTTTTTTGAGACAGGATCTCAGTGGTGCAGGTCGGCAGTGAACTCACTGTGTAGTCCAGGCTAGTCTTGAACTCATGGTGATCCTCCTATCTCAGCCTCCCAATCAGTGGGATTACAAGGGCATCATGCCTGGCTTTTAGCATTCACTTTTTAGCCTCCCTGTCCCTCTCAACCCAAGGCCAACTAGTAATCTAATTTCTTTTTCTAGAAATGTGCCTATTTTAGATATTTTGTATACATGAAATAATATAATATGTGGTCTTCTGAATTACTAGCCTTTCCACTCAGCATAAAGTTTCATTTTTACTGTAGCATTTATCTATGCTTTTAATTGCCTAATAATATTCCATTGCACGAATATACCATATTTTATTAAGATATTCATCAGTTGATGGGCAATTGGTTGTCTTCCTTTTATTAATAATGCTATTTATAAATATTGTGTACAAGTTTTTATGTGGACATGTGCATTCATTCAGCAATGTATCTAGGAGCAGAATCTATACCATATAACAATTCTAAGTTTTAGAGGAATTGCTGAACTGTTTCCCAGTGTATAAATTGACTTCAAAACATTACCTACACTACTTCCATTCTCCCTTATAGTAGTTTTTCCATTAATAATTTATACATTTTTTCAGATGTCATATCGTTGTTTCATGTATACAAACACACTTTGCAATCTTGTCTCAATCCCGTTTTGAAAAGGTAGGAACAATAAAATTGCCTGGTTTTCCCAACTGAATCTTTAGAGAACTGTTTCATTTTTCTGAGGTTGCAAATAATAAATGTAAACTTTTAAAAGTTTAAATTTGATTTGATTTGATTTTTGAATAGTAAGAGTGACAGAGTTCAAAATTCTGGCAGCACAGTAGGATATGTGGGATACTGTCTCCCTCAGTCCTCTGTGTTACTCACGCCCAGTGCTCCCTGCGGGAGGCAAACCACCTTTTCTTGTGCAGCCTTCTAAGGAAGGCAGCCTAACACACTTCTGATCTGAAGAGAAGAACTTTAAAGACGAGCAGGTGGAAACAGGAGGGCTTGGTTTTCAACTTGGGTGGTTAGGTTAATGAAAGAAAAGCATGTGACTCCGTGATGACTACTTTACAGTTAAGGAGCAATACGGAACTTTCCTGTTTAATACCATCTCCAATAGCTTGAAGACCTAATCAAAACAGGCCACTTTTCTTTAGCTTTTGTTTTTGCCTAAGGAGTCACTCCTTAATCCGTCACCTCTGGTTATTCACTCACTTTGTCTACATTTCTGAGATATACAATCTGCTAATTGTATTGCCTCTAAATACATTTCTGCTTTCCATACTTCCCATTATGGAAATCATCTTCTAAACTCTCAAAGGCTGGCTCCTTTCTGACTCTCAAATCTCATCTCACGTATTATTCCCTTCCCCTCACAGAGTTCCAGATACACAGACTTCTGTCCGTCCTCTGGAAAGCAAGTTCTTTTCTATCTCAGTACTCTGTACTTACCTGTTCCTCCCTCTGCCTGGCTCCTTTATATTATAGCTTGAATACATTAGCTGAAATATTATAGCTGACTACATTAGCTAAAGTTGGCCTCCTCTCTTTGGCTCTCTATTTGCATTAAACAATTTATTTCATTCAGGGCTTACTATAGAATTTGTGTATTTACTATTATAGCCTGGAATGATTTATTCTGGAATAATCTACAATCTCAAACAAGGATGAGCAAAGTATAACCCCAGCCTGACATTTGTATGACCCTGGAGCACTAAGTATTGCTTTATGTTTTCAAAGAGTTGTTTGAACTTTTTTTTAAGCAATGAACTTGCTGCAGAGGCTTTCTGTGGTCTGTAAAAGTTTAAATAAATTTTTGCTATACGGCTCTTTATAGAAAAGTTGGCTGGTTTCTGATCTAAAACAAGATGCTCCAAAGTATTGTGTGTATATCCCAAGTGGTACACAGGCTAATCCATTAATATCTTAATTATTTATTCTTTGCAGTCATTTACTTATTGTGATGGTCTGGATTAGGAGATTACTAGAGAGATGGCTGGAATCTGAGGGTGTTAATGTCAGCAGTGGACTAACCCACAATGAGTTCATAGCTGAACGATCTCTTAGAAAGTGAGACCTGATTGGAGGAAGTAAGTCCATGGGAATGTGCGTTTGAAGGGTGCACTTATCTTAGGCTCTTTCCCTCTCTCTGCCTCCAGCAGCCATGAGTCCCTGCGCCATGATGTTTCTGCCTCACCACAGACCTACAACCATGGAGTCAGCCGACCATGCGCTGAAGCCTCTGAAACCATGCCTCAAGGAAACGTTTTCTCCTCTAAGTTATTTTTCTTAGGTATTTGGTCACAGTGACAAAACTTAACAGTGTGCTTCATAAAGTACATACATTTTAGTACACTGCATATATTTTATAATGTAGTATCTTCATATGTGCATATTAAGAATAAAGCTCAGAAAGTTTCAGTAATGAACTTCAAAGTAAAAACTGTCGAGGTAACTGAGACTAAAATATAATATTTACGAGGGTAAGGTCTATATTTTCTTCTGTATCTCTATCAATACACATTCAATATAGTATTTTTTGAATAAATGATATCTACAGACATAACATTTATTGAGCTTACCTTACAGTTCAGACATTAACTAAGCTCCTGATATAATTTTTTCTTTACCCTCTTTCTCTGATCCTTTTCTTTCTCTTCCTCCTTTTTTCCCTTCTTCATCTTTATTTTTTTCCTGAGACTGAGTCTTGCTAGGATGGCTGTGAACCCCTAGGTCATTCTACCTCAATCTCTGAAGTAGCTGGGACTATATGAGGAGTGTTTGAAAAAAACTCACTATGGACCCAGGCTATCCTGGGACTTCTCCCATGATCCTCCTGCCTCAGGCTTCCGAGTGCTGGGCTGCCAGGTGTGCACCACCATACCCAACGTAACGAAAGATTTCTTTAAAAAACTACATCAAATCATTCTCATAAAATTTTGAAAATTTTGCTGCGGAGCCTTTGTTTTCTTCCTTCCCTACAAGTACCTGCTGGTTTCTTTTCTGTAAAGCCTTTTTGCAGTAGAAAGAAGGTCATATATTTTTCTTACTGTTCACCTTTATGCTGCCTCCAGTTTTACTTATTTAGAGATTCATAATTCTTGGAGTATGTTTACCAAACCTTGTAAATATTCATAAATCCCTTTCCTCTAAATGGCTGTACCAATTATTGCCTGGTAATCCATTTAGTGATTAATCATGTTTTGCTTTGTAACACATTTTCTCTTTTGACTTGAGCCATTGTTTCAATATTTCATTGGTGTTTAATTTTTCATGAATCTGTCTTGTTTTCTCCGATTGCAGGGTTATTAAAGACCAGGCCACTTGCTGATTCTTTCTCGTTTTTAGGTTTTTTGAGACAAGGTCTTGCTGTGTGGTTCAGGCTGGCCTTGAACTCACTATGTGGTCCGGTCTGGGCTCACCTCTCAGCAACCCTCCTGCTTTAGCCTCTTGAGTGCTGGAATTGCAGGCATGTGCCACCATGCCAAGGTACTTGCTGATTTTTTTAATCCCACAACAGGTAGTAGAATTCTTAAGAAAAGCAGGACTTTTTGTTATCAGACCTAAGTTTCAAGTCCAGCTCTGTTCTTTACTACTTATATGACCCTGGACAATTTAGTTACTTTGATGAACCTTTTTTCTCTTCTGTAAATATGAACAATGATACTAACCTGTGTAGTTCTAAGGACTGTGCTATTGGTCAGAGTGCAGCATCTCATAGCTCCAGGGATATCAGGAGGCAGACCATGCTGCGCGTGGCAGTACCTGTTGGTGGACCTGGTATGTATTAGGTACCAATAGTGGAGGTTATTATTATCACCACATTGTGTTCACTTCATTTATAATGTGTAAAGACACATACCCAGTGGTGGCAAAAGTGAACAGTGAAAGAGCTGCCTTTGGCTCAAGACTTCAAGTATCCATGGGGATTCTAATTCTCCCTAGAGAAGTTAGCTATTTTGTAAAGTTATCACACTGATTGTCTCAGTAAGTTGCCTGTGAATCATCTTTCTAATGTCTCTTTCATAGGGCAATGAGATTAGGGTGAAAAGGAAATGAGCTGCCAGGTCATCCTGATCCTCTGGCCCTAAGGATTCTCTTCTCTGTCCTTGAATTTCAGTGATCTCATTCTATGTGAGTGTTGGCTACAGGCTTGCAACTAGTTTGGGGCACCTTGAGACATTTTGTAATGTGATGACACCCAGATTCTTAATTCAGTCCTTATGGTAAGTAATAGATTTTGTCCATAACAACAAAACATCATATAGTTTGGATGTTACAAAAGAAGAACACAGGAATTTAAGGCCTCTTGCATGAAGTATCTGAAACTCGAGGTGGAATTTTCATAATTACTGAGCATGTGACAGGTACTAGTTTAAAACCCTAGAGTGGTCTTCATTTTAATTCAAGAACAGGTATAAGGATATCTGAATAATCTTCAGGTATCAGAGTAAATAATGTTGGTAAAGCAGGAAGGATGGGTATGTGTTATTAGATTAGTGTCATAACATTTCATAAAAAGGAAGAGACGATAATGTTATTAGGCAGTTGAGAAGAACAAGTTATGGGAAAAATATTATCTTATGCTAATATAATCATAAGATAAGAGAGCTAAAGGCACTTTCAGAGATGACTTGGCCCATGTCTGTCTTCAGGTAAGGGAATGTCTAGGACATCCAGGTGTCATTTATATCTTAAAGGACAGAGAATCCTTCACATATTTCCTATCTTATTGTTTTATCCTTTGAAGAATAGAGAACAAAACCTCACTGAAGTAAGTCTAATCTAAAACTTCAATGATTAATTTCAGATTCTTTTCATATATATATGACCAACAAAAGACCAGTGTTTTGAGATGACAGTGTTGTGTGAGTGGGTAGCAAAGAGCAAGGACAGTGTGTTTTCTCTCACAGTGAATCTTCTTTGTCTAGTATTATTGGTCTGTCACATGCTGTTCAGGCTCCCAAGCTGGGAATTTAACAAAGTATCAACCAAGAAGATGAATTTGATCTTGAAACCAGTGAGGCTCACACATTGAACAAATATTTACTGAGCAGCAAGCTTGCAGTAGGAGCTGAGGATGAAGCGAGGAATAACTTCAGTCCACTTATAATCTAGTGGAAATGGAATAGTTCAGTAGCGAGATGATACCATACTATGCAGTATGGCAAGTGCACTAATGTGTATAAACATGATCATGTTTATCACATGCTGTGCACTGTGCTTAGTGCTTCAGGCATGTTATCTCATTAATTCTCACAATTCCATCAAAAGCATATAACCACAAAACAGCATCTGAAGTGTAAGCTTTTCTTTCTTGTTGGAACTTCCTTTATGGTACAACCTAAATACTTCCTGCCAATGGGTTAGAGTAAATTTATGATTGGTTATGCTAGTTTATCTTGTGATATATATGAAAGAGAAAAAGTCACAATAAAAGCAATACAGAGCTTTAAATATGTAGTAGGAAGGCTACAAAAGAAGCAGGACTGAGGCATGTCTCCAGCTTCTACCTAGGAATGTGAGTTTCAGTCACCTCCACTGCAGACATTTGCAAAGACCAGGTAAATTTGGCCAGACTTGGCTCAGATTCGCTATCCACATGCCTCAGCCTCCTGAGTAGCTGGGATTCCAGGTGTGGAAAGACCAGATAATTACTTCACACTCAAAACGCTCATATAGTCTCTATTGACATTTAACAGCAAACACAGAAATTCCTTCCTGCTTGCATATATTTAACTAGAAATAGCATGAATGATTAAGACAGGTGTGACAATTTGAGCAGACTGTTACCCAAGTAGAAGAGAGAGTCACCCCTCAGGGAAAGAAATGCGTCTCCATTACATTTATTACTGATCTGTCACATAGGACTCAGGTTCCTAAGCTGAGAATATATTAAAATATTAACAACAACAAAAAAAGAGTTTGGATCCTAAAGCCCATTTAGTAGAAACACAAATGCAGCCTCTGGTATGTTAATTAGCAACAGGGCTGTCTCCCACCAGGGCTTTAAATGGCATTTCCTGTGCTGGCTGTTAAAGTCCGCCAGTGCATTTTCCTCCTGAACTTGCAGAGGGTGGTACGAGGACTGAGACAGAAGTACATTCTTTCAGGATTTTTGAAAGTACAGCACTCATTAGTCTTTCTCAGTCTTTGGCGGAAGTTTCTCCTTCCTGGGCGAACGAGAACAAATGTGGGAAGCACTTCAAGTGACATAACACCAAGTCTGTGGCAGCTCTACCTACGCCTGGACACCTTCAGGGTTGTATTAGGGACAACATGGTGAGGCAGTTTCTTTTTTCTATCTGAAACCCAGAACAGGTGTTTGAATGTGCATATTTCTCTGCATTTTCTCTGATGTTTTTCCATGTATCCTACCCTGCATCTCCTCGCCAATACCTGTTAGCCACATTAGAGAAGGGAATGAATGTATGTTTGCATTCTAGGCAGTGTGAGCCACAGCAGATATGCTTCCGTGGGAGAGGAGAGTCACAGCGCACCCTGCACTGAGTGTTAGCAGGGTGAGCTGACTGTCATCAGTACTATTTGTTATAATGTGCCCTAACAACAACACAGACCATCTGGCCATTGTCCTGGTGACTTAATTTCAGTTGAATCGGCAGGACATTTTAGACTTAAAATATCAAGCACTTAAAAATACAAGCCTAGGGGAAAAAACCAAAAAGGCCTTAAATTTTCCCCCTGAACGTTTCTGAATTTGTTGTATCTTTTGTTTGGTGGGAAATGGTGGTGCTGCGTAAACTAGACCTGTCTGTCTCTGAGTGGAGCTTCTAGACCTCTTTTTAGTTAGTCACTTGCATTCTGGAGGCCCAAGGAGACTACAGTCTTATTAATGTGACTTGTAGTAGGAAGAGAAACAGATTATCTATCATCTATCCATCTATAACTCTATCATTTATCAATCAATCCTATAATCTGTATCTCTTTCTTGAAAATAGTGCAGGATTCTGGGAAGGGAAGTACAGGTGGGATTAAACTTAGCATTGAGCCATGAGTTTTGGCGCACACTTGTAATCCCAGCACTGGGGAGGCTGAGGCAGGAGGAGTACAGCGAGTTCGAGGCCAGCTTGGGCTACAAAGTGAATTCAAGGCCAGCCTGAACTGCATAGTGAAACTTTATCTCAAAAAGACAAAAAAACTATAGTTGACTGAAAAGAACAGGTACAGCTTTACTAGTCTATCTAGCATAAGTCCATTTTGGCCATGATGACATCAGGCTATAATTTTACTTCTAAAGCACAAAGGGAGAGCAAGGCTTTAACAATACTGCAAGGCTGTAAGTTAGAAAGATGGTCCTGCTGCTGCTGGCGCCTTGAGTTGTTCCTGAAACATAATTGTGACACCCCCTGAGAACATGGTGTGCTGCAGAATAGCACAGTCTAGGCGCCGGTATTTTGGCTGGCAAAACTCCCACCACCATCTCAGACTCTTCGTTCTGCCACCCAGGCTCCAGACAGTGACAATAAAACATTGCCCTGTGTGATCATTTGTGTGAGAAACAGCTTTTGCACTGTACCAGCTTAATGGCTCAGCAATCCAGGGCATTAAGGCAAAATTTGAACCTACCCGGTAAGAGATCTACTAGGGAAAAAAATGACTTAGCAAAATCAGATTTTAAATCAGTATCGCTCACCATGTGGGAAACAACAAATTCAGCAAAAGGTAAAGGAAAACCGAAACTCACCTTCAAGCTACATCTTGCATCCCAGACCTTAGTTCATTTGGAGTTTGAGTCTCCTTTATGTCTGGTTAAATCTGAAAGGAAGTGGTCTCCAAAAGGTTTTGGCGTGTTAGATCTTTTTCTTTCCTTGTATATTAAATTTTTATAAGTGAAGATGAGTCACTGATTTCAGTGTTTTCCGTAGCTGGATTCAGAGAGACATTGCTTCCAGGGAGGGGAGGGGGGCAGCCTTGAGTGGGCCTGCGGGAGGGTGTGGGAGGGGCGGTGAGGAGGGCGTGGCTTGGAACAGAGCCCTTCTGACCCTTGGAGCCCAGAAGCTGGGTCTGGCAGAGTGGGAAGGAAGAAACAGCCAGCCAGTGCCATCCACCATGGCTCAGACCAAGTATTTTATTTTCCCCCAGGGAAGTATAAACTTACATAAGAGAATATTTATCAGGCACTTCCGATATGCTAAGCCGAGAGAGATAAAGACAGATAACAAAGAACAAAACGAAGGAAAACACATGTTTAAGTGGCAATAATCACTTACAAGGGCATATTCATTGGATGAGTGGTAGACTACAGTGGTAGACTACAGCCGCCTATGAGTTTAACTTGAGTTCAGCTTTATTATGTTTATTAACACTAATGTTTATTAATAAAATTAAACTTGTATTTAGGTAATAAGCCATTAACTTGCTTTTATGTGACATAATTGTATATCAGTCACTAAGTTCAATTAAAATGAAGAATGGGGTGGAGTTAGGTTCAAATTACACCTTACAAAAGTCACAGCCAGGGACTGTCAAGAAAATCCTATCTGCCTCAGTTCTGTTTGGGTCCTCAATTCTGTTTGTCCAGCTGGTAATATGACATCTGCTGATCTTCTTTACACTTAGCTATCACACCACATCTTAGCAACCCCTTCTTAACATCTAATCTCAAAGAGAACCCTACTTCTGATACTTTATTTTTTAACTGAGGAAATATACTTTACAGAGAGCTATTGTAAACTCAGGAACAGCTTTCTTTCATGTTTTCCTTTTGCAGTTCTGGAACTGAACTCAGGTATGCTCTGCCCAAGGCACCTTGCCAGCCCTTTTCTCATTGGAGAGGATTTCTCTGAGTGTCCCAGGTGGGACTTGAATTTGTGATCCTCCTGTCTCACCCCAGCCTTTGAAGTGCTGGGACTGCGGGCATGCACCACCATGCCAACTATGCTTTTCTTGCTCACAATAATGATACATATTTGAAAGTAATAGAAAATATATGAGTGAGATATATCTGTTACAATTTGAACCTGGAGTGGCCTCCGAAGTTCTGTGTGTTAGACACGGTCCACACCTTATGACGCTATAGGGAGGAGGTGACATCTTTAAGAGTGGGATTGACTGGAAAGAAATAAGGACGGTAGGGACATACTCTTGAAGGGATATCGGGACCTGTCTCGTCATCTCTGCGAGTCCTGGCTGCATGAGTTGAGCAGCTCTCCTTCCACGTGTGTCCATCCTGATGTCCTGCTTCACTGCAGGTCCCAAAGCGAAGGAGACAACCAACTGTAGAGTGAAACCTTTAAAATCATGAGACAAATTAAATCTTTCCTCTTTATAAGTTTATTATCTCAGATATTTTGCCACAGTAGCAGTAAGCAGACAAACATCATGTTATTTGGCCTACGATAACGACTGAGGAGCAGTAGATTTCCGGACCACTTTATTGGGAGTGTCAGATGACCCTAGACAACAACTACTTCTACAAAGTTGTTTTGAGACAGGGTCTCGCTATGCAATTCAGGCTGATCTTGAACTCGCTCTGTAGCCCAGGCTGGCCTCTAACAGTGATTTTTCTGCCGGGATTACAGGCCTGTGCCACCACGCCCAGCTCCTGCAAAATTATGAGAAAGATTGTACTTTTATCTGGATGCAGAGGAAAGGCTTCATTGGTGAGGCTGAGTTCTTACTGCCAGCTTTCCTGCTCCTAGCCGAAGGCATCACATTGTCAAAGTGCTGAACAATGGTGCAGAGTGTTGGTAGTCACACTATAGTGGCCTCTGCAATGACTGTTCAATGGGCTATATGCGACTCTAGTTGGCATTTAAATTTGAGGGACACAAGAAACTCCTCCACCTGGATCTCTGGACTGTTTGTATTAATCTTTTCCTAAATAACATTCACAACTAAAATAGGCTTTCTACTTTTTAAAGCAGAGCCTCACCCTACCATATTTATATTTAAACTGATAAAATTATCTACTAAAGAGAACTGAATTTTAAAATATATATGGCAAGATGGAGCTGTTTCCCAAGGCTGGATAGTAGTTGATGCCTTGGGGTCACTGTCCAACTTACATGGAGGGGCTGCCCCACATGACCCACACTGGTTGGTACAAGGCATATGCTAGGCCCAATTAAATGGTTTCAATTTCTTACTTTGGAATTTGAAGTTTGAACCTGAGTCCAAAGTCTGGGAGAGCTTGGGAGATTTCTAGAGCTGAGTTGCAGGGATGGTAACTCTCTAAAGGGGAAAACCATGAATTTATTTCATCCTTGAGTTCCACAGGCTGTCCCACTATCATCCAATACCTATCCATCTCTTCTCCCCCTTAGACTCCCCAGACTGAAGCTGTCATTTACAACCCCTAAAACCTTATCTATGTTTTTGGAGTGACAGAGGGGACTATCCTGTTTTAGTCTTAAAGTCTTAGCCACTGAAATTTTTAAATGTTCTTAAAGTTGAGAGATGCAGTCCACATGACAGGATTTGAACTAACGCACTGGGAATGTAAATAAGTGCCTGTTCTTATCAACTGTATGGTGTTTTTGGAGGTGGTGGGAATTGCTCTACTTTATTTTGGCCACTCCCAACTTCAATAGGATTTTCTTATATGCAGAATATTCCTTCTTTGTCTCCTATGGCTTTGTTTTATTTTAAAGAGCAAAAAAGTAACAAAATAACAATGACAAAGACAAAAATCAATAAAAACAATAAAAATGATACAGGATTTCAAAATGAGATATAGGAATTAACAATGGTTATTATATTACATATTGTTATCTTCCACGAAGTTGCTCAGATTACCGGATGTAAGAATGCAAAATTGATCAAACAAAGAGAATAAAAAGTAATAAAAAACATTACAAATGATACAGAGCTTCACTAAACAAGATGGTAGGAATTCAGCAGTGGTTGTTATATTGCATACTGCTGTCTTCAAATATTTACTCAACTCTAAAAAAGATAAACTTGAGGCTTTTATAGGTAAATGGATGCAACTGGAGAGCACACTCATAAGTGAAACAGATCAGACCCACAAGTGTAAACATTGTATTGCCTCCTCATTGTAAGAACCTGAAAGAGTAAATAAAACCCAAAAGGTACAATAGATATTGTGGGAATCTTGCATGATACCACTACACCAGCAGTGCTACAATAGATATTGTGAAAGGAAAAGAAATTGCTCAAAGGGAAGGAATAACTGGGATGAGGGAAAGGAGAAAAGAAAGAAGGAAGGGATAATATATATGTATATACAAGGATAGCTGGGATCATTGTTCTGCCGATGACTATTGGTTTACTGAAAGGAAAAGTTAAGGCTTAATTTTGTTTCTCTTGACCAATGTTGCATGCTTATGTCTGATGACCTTCTCTGTCCCCTGGAAAGCTTGTGGAATGTTTTAGCATCACTAAATTCAGCCAAGCTTATCTGCCACTTTTAAAGGGAAATTTTTGTTTTAAAGGCACTTCTTGTTTACTTCCTTCCCCACAAAGGCTGAGTTAGGCGGATCACCAAGAATTTGAGCTGAGCCTGAGCTGCATAAAGAGTTCAAGGCCAACTGGAACCACATGGTGAGAGCTTGCCTCAAAAACAAAACAAAATGAAATAAAATGAAAACAAGGCATATATGAAACAACTAATGAGTTCACTTTCAACAGAAATCACAGGTGGTTGGCCTCCACAAATGATGTAGGCTAGCACTCTCCAATACAACCTTTTGCAATAAAGTAATTCTCAGTAGCTCTTAGCTTCATGTAACCACCGGAAATGTAGCTGGTGTAATTGAGGAACTAAAATTTTAATTTAATTTCTGTTAAATAGCACCCATAGCTGATGTTGTGTTGACAATTCAGGTCTAGCTTATCATGCTTATCTGGAAGATTAAAAAAATTTAAGGAAAAGAATGAGCAGCCCAAGATAGCAGACAAGTATAGCATTAATATTTTCAACCATTTTGCATCCAGGAGGGAATAGGGAAAAGAAGGAAGATGGTCGGGTACATTAATATTCTAAGATGCTGCCTGATTCAGTCTTTATTTTCATCTTCTTGAAATACCTAGAAACTGCCCACCCCACTGAGACGATGTATAAAATTACCCAAATGGGTCAGACCCTCAGAGCCACTCTGATTCTCACAAAGCACATGGAACAGCATTCTAGAATTTCTGAAGAGTGTTCACATACATGGCATTCTTTCATTTGCTCTTCTCAACAACCATGTCAGATTGGAAGAGAAAATATTATCCTCACCTTGTATCTGAGCTTCCAAAAAACCCCACAATTAGTTCAGGCTCATGTGAATATTAAGTGAAACTGCTAGAAAAGAAGGTTTTGACTCTTGCTTCAACCTCTTCCTGTTACACCTAGTTGCTATTCATCTAAGCCCTCAAGAAGGGCTAAGGCTTGGCAAATTGCCTTAATAATTCAGAGCAAATTAGGGGAGTCACACAGAGCAGAAATGTCCTTCCTCTGGCAAAGATCTAGTGGGAGACTATCCAGACTCTAGAATCGAAGACATACAGGTCAGGTAACAGTCTGTCCAACTTGCTAGAAGTGTAACTCAGGCATCTTGCTTAGCCCCCTTAACGAGCACTCCCTTGCTGACAAACAGGATAGTGGTGGTACCTAGTGGTATCTAGTGGACGTATTGTGCAGAATTGCTGAAACGATTTGTGATGTGCTTTGTATAGGGCATAAAGTAAATGGCTCAGTGCATGTTAACAATAATTATGAATATGAATATACAAAGAAGCAAGTTGTTTTGAGTGCTTCATGGGCCTATGTCCAGATTTAGGACTACGAAGCAGTGGCTTTAGTTTTGAACTGCTTTAGAATGCACCTGAATCATTCAGCATTTCCCCCCAGTTCTTCCTTTCTGCTATGATTCCCTATTCCCTCTCCTTCTAGTATACTATCAGGAAAATAGAAAGGAGTTTCACCCCTGGACTCTATTTTACTGCTATAACCTTGGTGAAGTTCTAGGTTTATGAGATCTTAGAAACACTGGCCTTGTACTGTTACCAGCACAGATCAAAGGAACGTATTTTGGCAATATTTTCTAAAATTAAACTCTCTGTCCCCTCCACAGTCCCACCATCCTTATCAAAATTGAGTCATTATCAAAATAGGAGAAAGCAGTCTCTACATAAAACCAAAGGTTGTATCCAGTAGCCTTCCCTTCTCCTACTCTAGAAATTTCATGATCTATAGCTGTGAGCTTTGGAATGTTCAAGATGAAGTCAAGAAGTCTTATTATCAAACATATCATTTTGATCCACAGATTTCTTCTGTGTTGGTCAACTCTAGTATAATAGATAAATAGAAAGCAATACCAAAATCTCATAAATCATACATCTAAATTAGGAGAAAAGTAAAGATCAATATTCTAAATTAAAATGAAATGAAAATGATAACCTGGTTTTTTATCTGATAAGCAAAAATATACAACATTAGAAACTCATAAAAGCCCATCCAGGGAGGTAAATATCTGCTCTGTAATCCAAGTGAGCACTGCTCATCCCAATTCCATCAATTACCATCTCTTTCGAGCACTCTAAATCAATACATGCTCCCCTTGTGGATTACTCAAACAGGCAGAACGGTTGTAAACTAGTTCTAGGCTAATATTAATGATGGTAAGAGGTTATAGTACCATTAGGGCTCCAATCTCAATGGTACACAGGAAATATTTGATAACTGCTGTGATCAGTGAAGTGCCATCTTCTCCATTCTGGTCAGAGATTCTATTTTTGTTCTTGACCAAAAAAAATCGTGCCACACCAGGAATGTAGACAGATAACTATAAAGCTATTTTAGCAACTGGGAAAAAATATTCTGGCTAGAGCATGGTGCTAATATAACTGGATCACGGTTGTGTTCTGCACAACTATGGATTGATCCTCCAACTAAGATTGGTCTTTCAAGCAATGTACATCACAAGACATGAGATGATGGGGTTATGGAACGCTCATGGTTCACACTGACCATCATCATTATCGGAAAAGGCAGTGCAAAGATGCTGATGTTCTTTTGGAAGCCTGGCACACTATTAATATAATGAGAAAGTGCCAGGCCTATGTTCAAGCTTTGGCTGCACACTAGCTATGACCTTCTATGTCCAAACCGTGCTGCACTGTGCGGAAAATGGGAACAATAATAGCTTTTCTTCGCGTACCACGAGCGTTTCAAGGGATAGATGAAAGCATAAAACAGAGGATCCGGGGAAGATGGCGACCGGGTGAGCAGCAAGGGAGCGAACCTCCTTAATAAACACCACCAGCTCGAGACAGACTTGGTGAGCGTGAATGCCGGAACCTCGGCTGGGAAGTTTAAACTGGGCGTATTTCTCTGAGATGCCGGGGGAGTTGTGGTAGGGCGGACCAGGCTGCCGGGGCGAGACGTGGGAAAGTCCCA